>KB685913.1:0-14655 GCA_000349165.1 Anopheles christyi
GCTAGTTACGCCTGGTTTTATGCAAATCCAGCCGCGTCCGTAAGCAAATTACAATCAATCAACGCACGCAATAGTGCAGCCTGTGAGTCTGTCGATGAGTCTGTTTCACCGTTGTTGATGCACCCGGAGACAGACACTCTAAACAAACAAAACTCCACCTGCCGTTTCTTAGCGATTGGAAGCACCTTTGGTGAATATTCCACCGAGGGCATCCTGATAACGTCTTCAAACATTTTAAATACTCTTACTTGTTCATCCTCTTTCTCTGTCCTTTGGAGCTATTAATAAAAGCATATTTCTCACACCATCCAATCACAGCCCGATTCCGACCGATACGTCAAAGTTCATCAATCAATTTGCAAGCTTTTTCTGTCGCTATTCTTAGAAAATACCAAAAGGTCAAGACGACCCCGCCAAACCAATTCGACAGTCCATCGACTGTGGCGTGCGATGGACTACGAGTTTTGATTAATTATTGCTCTCATCGTTATGTTTTCGGATGGGGGTCGAATTGCTTAATTGGGGAGCCGATCAATTCATTTTAGAAGTGTTGAATTGTTGCGACACGTTAGTAAAGGGAGAAATGGTACCGTAATAATGGAAAGATCAAAACGAATTGGGTATGTAATGAAGCGAAATGTGATTATGCAGTACTCCTGATTGTGTAGGGCGAATGTTTTGTTCAATAATTTCTCATTGAACAATCAAATTCTTACATTGTTTTATTTGATCTAGGACTCATTGCATGCATGTCCCGTGCTCAGAATCGAACAAAATACTGACGCAGGAAGCTCTTATTTTTTCTTGTTTGGCTCGGTCGGCTAAGACCTGCCTAAGCCAGTAATGAACTTCTTAGATAAGTTTCCCTGTAGCAGGATAGTCAGTCCTGCGTATGGGAGACTTAGTCCAATCCCCTTGTATGATTTTGATGTTGTTCCTATGACCTGTACCTTGTACTGTACCACAAGAATGCCTTAAGCAGGAAGCTCTATGGACAATAAGCTAACTCTATAAGATTGTCCAAAAAGCCTTTCAATGGATTCATTGAAGACGAGCTTTCCAAAATTATGAAAAAATACTGTTTTATTTCACCATACTAAGTAATCTTATTTGGGTCTTATAATATCTAGGAGCAAATCTTACACAATCCTGCCACTCACTAGTGCCAACGATAAAGCAACGACACGACGGAATTACAATCATTTGGCAAATCCCATCTAAATCCACCTAGGTAACAGGTGTGCCCGCATTGCTAACACGTATGAGCCTGATGAGCCGTACGTACAATTGACATAACAGCACACCTTAAAGTGGAAGGATTCGTAGACGTAACTACATTTTTGCAATGTTTTCGGTATCCCTTTTTTTTGCAAGACTTTGTTGTACAGCATGTTTGACACTGTAAATCCAGAGAGAAAAAAATGATTCACTCTGATGTAACTGTTTGCTTTACTAGCAGATACAGCATTTTGAAAGTTATGTGTACTATGGCACGTTTATTTAACTGCCGTTATACTTTATCCACAAAAAATAGTACATTTGAAATCAAATATGTGCTACATTAAGAATTTGATGATTAAACAGTAGATTTTCCAAACATTCTTCATTGTGTTTTCATATTAAGCACGCCTATTTGCATGCACGATCCAATTAAGGAGTTAAATATAATGTCCCTACTTCTAGCGGCAGTTACCGGGGATACCATTCGCCTAGCCGCCAACTATCGCCGCATACATTCAATTTGCATTATGACATTGAAACCTCACCTAAAACGGTAATTTGCGGAAATTATGTGTCGTTAACATGTCCACCGTTGTGCGTGCAAAATCACACAAACAGGCTGCTAAAGTGCCCGAACAAATGTAGAAGCGATTCTTCCATTCATTCCGATGACATACCAACTGAAGATGATCTCAGTAAATAGATTGGCAGTTTCCTTACACATATTATTGGCCCCTTCCTCACCCCATACGTTCCCTCCCTTTATGGCACATTTCATTTGTTCTGAACCAGCAAACCAATGGCCGTGCCGCCAAAGTTCGACATTTGCCCGGTGTATAAATACAAATCGATTTCATTACCCATTCCCTCACCCGAAAGCGCGTAATTATGAGCTGCGTATGCTATTAGCCGCTTGAACCACTCATCCCTATCCGAGCTGAAGCGACACAGCAGCATCTAATGCGTAACCTTTAGCAGCATCTTTTGGAGCCGTGGTGTAATGCCAGACTCAATTCGTCTCAATAAGTCAATCAAAGTAAGCCGGTTGACAATCTGCCATTTTTTCGAAGCAAGTTTGTTGGTGGTAGGTTGGTCAACATTCAGCAGCGGTGAGCAACACAATGAGGCGATAAATTTAGCCATGATCCAATCGATAGCCATAACCCACCTGTGTACCATTTACTTGTGAAAGGTCTTCGGACTACTTTTTCTACCTTCGATGGATTAGACGATGGCAGATGCTGCCCTGCCTCAAATGCTTCAATCCTGATTGATCGATTCCAGGCAAGCTGAGTTTTCGAGCAAACTAAAATTGCATTTAGAAGCCACACATGCATCCCTTTACGCAATACCGTGTACATACTACAACACCGCATGCGTAAGATGTGTCTGGCAAGGTGTCGTTCGGCCAGATCCGCCTGTCAGTCGATTCTGTCATGAAAGCTCCCGCAGCAGTTCATCGACATGAAGATGATTTATTGACCAAAAACGGAGCCCAGCCAGTCTGAGCGGCAAATCCTTCGGTGTAAGGTGTACCTTCGATGTAGCTTTAGCGTTTGTCTTTTCTTCTCTTTTTTATAACACCATCACTAGTCGCATACACACACACATGGGTATAAATTAAGCACAAGATTAAGCACGCGCTTCGTGTGAAGGTGAAAGGCTAGTATTGTCAAGGTCGTCGTTTAAATCTACCGAGCTCAAAGTCGTTATGCCATCGCTCGTTAGCCTGTTCGACATTATTATTGAACGGTGGTGAGAAGACGGTTAGGAAAAATTTACGTGTAAGCGTGTCACTAAGCTGAAAATGTGTCACAATTATTAAATGTGTACCTTGTAATTGATGGAACCACTTTCATAATACGTTTGAATAGTGTTGATTTTTTAACGAAAATAAGTATGGTATGGCAAGATTTTAAAGCGAGTTCAATCGAATCAATTCGATCAAACTCAATCACAAAGACAAAGAAGCTGATCGTTGATGTTTAAGCCTAGTAGCATAAACTAGCTAAATAAATAGCTAATGACTAGTGTGCCGGATGTTCATCTTAAGCGTATTAGTAATATTAGCGTATTACCAGAAGCGAACACTTTTTACATCAAAAACTACCGACACAAATATTTTCCCCCTATTTTGATCCATGCCTTGTGGGCAAATCATCGTCTATTTTTAGGACCCATAAAATTCTTCAGGTGTCATTGTGCCATGATGACTGCAGTATAATAATTGATGGTGTACACTTTTTGATATCACTTGCCATAAAGCAGCACACTGTAAGAAAGCTTATGGTCCAAAATAGCTTATCACTGTTGGCACATTAAGCTAATGAACTCGGAGGCATCTAAATAATGCCACGCCAATCATTCTTGATGTCAATAAGTAGCTTTTACGGTGCAACATAAGCTAAAAAACCAGAGTGAAGCTACTAAAACATCTTCATCATAAAACGCACCGGATGCAATGTTTGGTACAGGTAAAGTCTCAACCCATACGTTTCAAGCATAGGGAAAATTCCCCCCGACCGACTAGCTTGCGCAATCTCACGCTATTCGATAGATGGAGGTCAGCTTTCTTTGAACCTTTTTTGCTGTTGTCGTTGTTTTGGCTTTTGAAACATCTCCAAATGCTTCGCGTGCAGAGTACTCATTCATCATGCCGTTGAAAAAAATAAAACAAACGCTAAAAAGTGGCATCTTCAATCCAATCACACAAGGGGCAAAAAAGTTAAAAACAGTGTTGCAGTTTTGTGGCGCATAGACTTGTTAAAAAAATCTTTGCATGCAAGAAATGGAAAAAAAGGACCGTAGGTTTAACTAGTAATCCGTTGTCTCTATTGTTTTTCGATGTACAGGACGTAGTTGGAGAAACTTGTTGATTATTTCAAATCGAACGAGCTAACCCAACCCTGCTTCAGGCAAAACGGACAATCATCCATACATCGATTGTTGGGGATTGTGGCTTGTTGGCAAATAAATTGTTCCATTATAGAAACCATAACTACTCCACACTCTGTTGGGTTTAGCATTAATGTTACAGTGCAATGGCGTGGTGACTTTATCGAGACGCACCATCTGCACATGGAGTATGTTCGATGGAAGCATCAGTCGAGCAAGACTATTGATTTTACCTTACCCATAGCGCTCCTTACATTTGCACTAAAAGGCACTATATCAGGTTGACAGGGTGGAAGATGGAATATTATGAAATGTTGTCATAACCTTGCACTTCGCGCAAATATAGCTAACTGACAAGCATAAATAGGCAGCACATTGTAAATACATAAAATAGGAACTTATTATTTTTTAATGTCTGTTTTTAAATGGTTTCCATAGTTAAAACTGGTTTTCATTTCTGAAATATATCACTGGTATTCCTTCTATTCTAATTCTGCTGAATTGTTCTACATTTTCTGTGGAAAGGGAAAATCTTCCGAACATTGCTATTCCTTCGTGTCTAATACAAAAAATAATGTCAATTTATTAGTGATTTATACTATTCACTGAAAAGTAACATTCCCAAGTTTTGCTGAACATTAATGAATACTTTGACAGATTTCCCATTTAACAACACCAAGCCGTTCAAGATAAAGCACATCTGCAATTTCAGTATCAACGTTATTAGCTATCGAGCTTGAACACTTCGGAGCTCCACCTGAATGTTTGACCATCGCGATCATCCTGACCTTTACCCTTGGTTGAACATTTTTGACTCCCCTCTTGCGCCTTTGTTTATCTTCCCGTTTCGTGGTCCTATTGCTGCGCTGCTTGATAGACATGTAATGCACGATTTATGAATTCACACCCTTGCAATCTGCCCAGTCTGGCAAGCAGTGTTGCGGTGTACTTGAGCGTTTAGGTGAGAGCACCATATGTGCACAAGTGCAATCGAAGACTGACTTTTATCCGATGAGAATGTACACATTGCCCTTTTTATCTAACCGGAGGCATCAGTCCCTGCGGGCATTGAAATCACACAGCTGATGAGTCTACTATTAGCTAATGATAGGATTTGAATATGGCGTTGAAGGAAAGCTGGCAGCACCAGTGCGTTGCAAAAGCCGACGAGTCGTTGACTTGCTACCTGGAATCAAATGTCAAACTTCAAATAAGTCCGCTAACAACTACTTCACAAAATTGTATTTCAAATATCAAACAAAGGAAAAGAGTATTTTTGGAGACAATCGGGAAAGAAGCAGCTATTACCAAGTTTATTTTAAGCAAGCCTACTCAACCAACTCATCCATATCTTCAATGACGCTTCCACTGTGATGTGAACCCGTTCGTGATTTGCGTACGCAATGTATCCTCTATCGTCACAAGCCATCCCGAACCCGTCCTCCAGACAAACCCTTCCAATCGTCATGACCAATGGGGTGAAGATAATCTTCATTTACATCGCCTAACCCGAACTGAACTCAGTTCCCACCCGTACGGGACAAACGACATTGTGTAATGATGCTCTGCACGCTGACCTACTGAGAAGAGGCGCTCGTTGGCTCTTTCACTTTACATGCTATGGAGTACTTTCTAATGCAGAAAAAAAAGCACGAAGATGCTTCCAGCCCTGTTTATCGGTTTATTCACGACCACCCCTATCATCACTGGTTGATCTCCTGCGGCTCCAACGAGATTATAATGGTGCGATTGGAAGGTGAATAAGGTGCTCACATTCTGACAAATTGGAGTTGGAGGGTTTTTTTTTTTTTGGTAACATTTGGGCGAATTCACAAGGAATTTGAAACCTGTCGTACATTAGTCGCGGTAGTGTGTTCGCTGTTTACCACCCCTAATGACACCCAAGCTGCAATCGTAATATATGCGTACGGGCGTGAGAAACCGAGGGTAAAACGGAGCTACTTTTAAGGAAGTTTTGTAAGAGCACAATTTTAATATGTGAGAGGGATGATGGTAACTGGTTATTGATTTCGTAGCTTGTTCCTATTTATCAAAACAGAATTAATGATTCAAAAATGTGTGTGGGCTTTATTTCATAAGAAGATTAACGCAGTCAGACTGAAAGCTGAAATTATTTAAATTCCTTCTTCACGCTAAATATATCCTCATTCTACTAGGATATTATAATACCTCCGTTTTTCATCATCATCAGCATCAAAATAGCAACCTTTCCGCAAAAAAAAAAAAAGATCAAGTTCCAGAAACATTTAACCTTGAAAATATTGCCAAAAATACGCATCTGTTGACTAACACGATCGCTTACGCCATCTCGACGTGTAGGACCGTTGTAAAGGTACTCGCCCAGCTGCTGTGTTAAAAATCACAACCACGCAACGAATGCGACATCTCGCACGAACGTTGTGCGTAGCGTCGTCTCCTGCGGCTGATCCTCAGCGCTAAAGCACGCTAATTTGCATTTTTACGCATAAAATGTGTCCACTCCCTTGGAGATTGTTAAAAATACGCAGATTTTCTTGCTGCTACCATCAGCTAGACAGAGCTAAAAAGTCCGCCTTTCACAGGTTTCATCAGCATAATCTACTGCTGAAGCAATGAATGAAGTCACGATAATCAATGGGATCAAGTCCAGGTCCTTCCTTCGATTGAAACAGATGTGGATGTTTGGTGCAAGACGGCCATCGAGTCTGGCAGTAACGGAAAACTGTTTGTTTGGATGATGCTCATGCAAACAAACAAACATGGAGTGTCCCCCAGTGGGGCCACAAACGGGTAGTTTGTTCAGTAAAACAAAAGGTACAGTTGCAAACGTTTCCGGTTGTTTATGTGCTTCCCTATATTTGTTGACACTATTTGTTGATTTGTATGTTAAATATTTGAATGACTTTTGTAGAGCTACACACATTAATAAACCTTAGATTCTCATCCATAATTTGGCACAGATATTTAAAAACACACTTCTCTACTCACTGTATCAGATGAGTATACTAAACAGCTCATCTGATTACATGTATCCAAGCATACCGATTTATCTTTGTTTATTATCTAATTTTCTCCATCAGATCAAATGTAGAGGCAAATGTGAAACGTGCCTGGAATGTGGTTAAGCGTTTAGCATATTTTCTTCACGAATTTTCACAACCTCCACCTCTTTCGCTCTCTCTAAATCAAGTTACATGTTTAAGCTTCCTTACCGCATTATCGAAACAACAAAACAAAACAGTCTTACTTCTAATCCAGGTTCGCTCGCGGCACGTGAAGTGCATTTTAATCTTACGGAAGAAAAAAAACTCTCCAATACTTTTAAAAACAACACCCGAAAAAGATACTGCCACCACAAGCACCGCACGGAAGATGGAGCCCAAAAGATGGATCATTAATTCTCTTGTCAAGCGTTTAACAAGCGTCGGTCGCGTTTGTCGGTACTCCCTCTCAAGCGCTGGTCGTATGCAAATCTCGTGCGTAATCGTAAATCATCGCCGCGGAACCAAACGAAAAACTGTTCATTTGGCTTACGGTAAATTTAGTTAAATATTTGTCCACATGGGTGACAAACAAACCGTTACAAAAAATAAGGTACATCTATACGGTAAACGAACTGTTCATACATTTCGTGGTTCACATGGACCGATAAACAGGAAATGCCAAAACACGTCCGTAATACGTCTCCCCCGAAGTATTAAACAGGAACAAATGGAAACCAAGGCCAAGTGTGCAAATTAACAGCCAGCCTGTCGTTTCCAAACATGAACAAAAATGTATTCTCTATAATTTATCGCCTAGTACATTAGACTGTGCCATTCTCGAAATTAAATTTGCCATCAACTTTACGTGGTTTGATACTGATGTGTGATACTGCTTCTCTCTTCCTTCCTCTAGAATAACCCTTTAAAAACCACCACCTTTTTGCACTTTGTACTCGAGGGATGCGTGAACAGATTATTTGCGGGTGCGAATTTAATTAAATCGCTTCCTTCCGGGATTGTGCGGGTTCCGCCATGCGTCCTTGCCCATTGCATCCCAATCTCAATAAGAGTTAAATGGAAGCAAAAGTTTTTGGTACATTATTTCTGCAAATCCTTGTACTATTTGGATGGACGCTACTAACCATTGTGCTAATTAAGTGGTAGATTGTAGATGATTTACTGCTAGTTTACTTACTTTTAACCACAACCTTGTTTGTAACTATTTTAGAAGCACACAACGTCCATCATACACACCATGGAGTATCACTTTCGTTTGGAGTATCACAAGTTTTTTCGATTTGGTTTTTTTTAAATTAATTTAACAATACTGTTGATCTCACCATTCTTCTATGAGGTCATTATTTTATTGAGAAGGAAGAGGAATGGAGCAAAATTTTTGGGAAGTGTTTATTTGTTTTGATCCTCCTCAATCCTTTTTCTTTATTGTTGATATTGATCAATCATCCTTTTAGTCAAAATTAAAGATCAATGTCATCGGTAATTTGATTCTTTCCGAAAAAAAACAAAAGAAAAAAGCTCTTTCCCAAGCGGCAGGGGAATACTTTTGGATGTTTCGTCAGGACACTTTACCGGCATCAAATCAAACACCATTCTGACCTCATTGTCCATCGACAAAAGCATTACAAAACCTGTAGCACAAAAAGGGAAGTACCCTTGGTCCCGCCCGTTTTGCTTGCTGCTGTTACAATTCTCATCTCCTTCCGGAAGCTACAAGTCAAGGCCGAACGAGAGAGCAAAAGCAACAAAAACAACCACCTACATTCCAGTAACCCTTAATGCAACAAATTGTCCCGCAGTGTAACAATGAACGCTCCACGTAATGATGCTACGGGACAGAAAGGACACAAGTTTTCCCTCTTCCGAACGGGTCCGGGACACGGCGGACGGTTTGAAAAACGGAAATTAAGTGAAATTTAATTTACCATCCCTTACCCGGGCAACCGAGAAGCGGTGTGGCCATTATTTGTCTATTATTTCAACGGGATGCAAAAATCCCTGCCTTACCGTTGGCTGCATATTGGCAGCGCCATGGTTTCGGTATCATCTTTTTTATTTTGTGCCGTTGCGTTGATTGTGCCGGCTACCTTTTCCTTTTCTAAACTTTATTTCTTTGCTATCGACTTTTTATTTTCGCAAGAACAAAACAGGGGGAACGAAGGGGGGAGGAAATGTTACCAAAGCTCATAAAGTAAAGCTTTCCACTTCCACGTTATTGACTTTGACTTTGACTGCAATGGACGAAATTACGTGGAAGGATCCATTAGCAGGAAAAGCAACGTGTAAAAAAGAATCGCTGCACGTTCCCCGAAAAGATGGAAAAGTAATTTATTGAACAACCGTCTTCAAACTGCTTGGGGAGCACCGGTAGACAATTTGACCTCCTCGTTTTCCCCACGTTTGCCCATGTCTATTTTCGCGGATATCTTGAATTCAAAGAAATTTCCACAAACGTTGGAGGAAATTAATACCTTTTTGTTATTTGTTTGTTTCTCTCTTGCTACTTTTTTTTCTCTTGATTCTTAACGCACGAGTCGATGCTTTATGATTTGGAAACTTGTTTGGACATTTTCCTACGACGATTTTCAATTAACTGATTGCATACGTGTAGAGAATATATTCTAAACCTCTTCTCCCAACCAGACTTAACAGAAAGTTTGAAATCTATGTAACATCCTAAAAGTCTCAACTACTTCATAAAGAATTGATCTAACTCGACGCAGCCAAGGTTTGAACCACTTCTGGAAGCCATATGTTGCCTTTCATAATCGTAAATCAGGCGCTCCTGAAACATGATACGGACCATCCTTGTAACAGCTATCACGTAACGGCCGGTAAAGTGCAGACATCCATCCTAAATCCGTCATCCAATAATGCGACTAACACGCACACCCATTACACTGATCCAGTACCGATACGTACTAGCACTGGCATACCGGAAACATTGGCGAACCAACAATGTGCCTTTGCATGGCGGAAAGCGAAAGCATAAATAGTAGCTGCGGCAAACAAAACAATAACGCCCCCAACAGCTTAGGGCACAACACGACGGAAGCAATCCGCGCATGCAGGATGGTGCAAGCCTGAAGACAATAAAATTGGAGGCGGAAAAAACCGAAAGCAACAGAAAGAAGGGTTCATTTTCTGACGTCAAACAGTAAGGGCAAAAAACACACAAATCAATCCTCTTAAAAGTGGACAAAAGTATGTTGTAGCTTTCGCGCTATTGAAGATACACAGCAATGAGGTACGCAATTCATTTCACTTCATTTTCCGGCCTCACGAGAACACCAAGGGATTTGCTCAACCGTTCGGTTCGTTTGGATAACTAAGTTCCGGCACACAGAAAGGACAAGGTGCTGCACGAAGCAAGCGAACACCACCGTATTCTGTTGGGCCATCGGAGCGAAAGTTCGGGAAACAATCTTCCGTGTCACGTCCGTATCATCCCTTCCGTTGGCGAAATATGGGCCCTTTTTTGCTCTCCCTTTCTCTCTCATTTTCTTGAATAACACCCACCTTGCCAGTACTATACAATAAGCTAACTTTTCTTCTCCACATTACCAAAACCCACATTTGCCTATGTAGGTGGTAGGTGTTATGTGGCCCAAAGGTAATTTCAAACTTTACGACACGTCCCGTGCTATGTCCAAGGCGCGATGCGTATCCAAAGCCACCAACAAAAAAAAACACACCTTTTGCGTACAGCGAACAAGACCGTTCTGTAAATGAACGTACAGACTGATGAACCCGACTAGGAGCCTGATTTTCCGGGGAAAACTACTCATGCTGAGAGGCATACACAAAATTTGTGTTCATATCTGTAACCATTTGTGGTGAGGCAAACAGCAGCCATTGGGGCAAAATAAACGGAAGCTAAATTGCCAAGAGTGTTGTCCGAAATCCTACAAAGCTAACCGGATGGAACAAAGATGTGGTACACCGCAAACCAAACGATCCAATTATTGGTTCAGTTCTTCATAGCTTCCTACAAGAAAATGAACATCCTTTTGCTCTTTTGAGCACCATCACGTTGACGAGTTCAAACGAAAACGGAACTTGAAAAATTTCTCCATTCTGCGAAATTATAGTGAATAGTAATACCTCGTATTCGATACAAATTGACCCAAACCGTGCGATGGTACGATGGGGTGAGTGGTTTTTCTTTTGGAACAGTGAGCAGCAATTAGTTTTGTTGGTGGCAATTTCGTACTATTGTATTTCCACTCCAAGAAGTGTTTGTCGCAGTCCGTTGATTGGCGTTTTTTTTTAATTAATCAATGAGCAACATTTTCGTTACTAATGCACTACCGATATGCAAATTTTCTGGCTAGTTCCGGCTCGTCATCGGTGCTTCAAAGTGTGCTCTAGCGCTCTCCTCTTCCAAGGGTCTTGCTTCAAGTATAAAAACTACTTAGGAATTCTTGCCATTCTGATTGTTTCCTAGAATGTCCCCGCTTCGGTTTCAGTGATGTAGTGAATTTAATTTGACATTCCAAGACGAACCCTTGCATGCAAGGCTCGCAACTCATCCCGTTGTGTCCCGTCGGGGATCGTTAAATATCATAGACCATCAAATTTCCAACGAAGCCCAACGAACGACGTATTCGTATGCACCTCACAACCTGTCGGTCCGCATATTCTACTGACAATTCCGTCCGTAGCCGGCGTTGAGTGACAACTCTGCTGTTAAAGGAATGTCTTAGATCCCTTTTCTTTTCTTTCTTTCGGCTATCAATTTCTATATGTATATACCCTACAAGTGACATGCGATTTTTCTCCCACAGTCAGCCTGTTGAATGTGACTAAAACATCCACATATTATTCATGTTTGCCAAATTCAGTTCGCATTTTGACCCTTTTCTTCTGCTTTTGTTTTGCAGGCAAGCTTGACCGTTGCGCAATTGTTTGGTGATAGTCAGAATGCACTGGCACCGGCAGGAAATAAGAGAAACGTGCTGCGCCAGGGTGATCGTGCTGCTAGCCATGATCACACTCACATCGAGACGATCGATGTCAAATGTGATCAGCGCAGCGGTATGCTCGTGACGATACAGTTTGAGGACGATTTCCAAGGCGTTATCTACAGTCAGGGCTACCACAACGATCCAAAGTGTCGGTACGTGCAGGCGAACCAGGGAGGTCGCCAGTTTACCTTCACCGTACCGTACGATAGGTGCGGCAGCAAGCCGTCCTGTGCCGTGTGCGCCTCCGTAGACAACGTGCTCGTCATACAGACGGACGAGACGGTGCAGGAGGTATGGGACACGGCCCGGCGCATCTCCTGCAGTCAGAGCGAACAGCAACAGAACACGATCATCTTCAAACCGTTTGTGGTCGATCAGCTGGAGGTGGTCAATGTGCCTACGTCGACCGGTGGTGTCGAGTGTTGGATGGACATTCAGCGCGGCACCTATCCGAGCATTTCGCCCATCCCGAGCATTATCAAGATCGGCGAGGCGCTTAGCGTGCTGGTGTACCTCCGCGATCCAAAGGGTGAGTATGACGTGTCGGTTAAGGACTGCTATGCGTTCGACAGCCCCGACTACGATGCGGCAACCACCGCCCGGCTGCAGCTGTCAGACAAGAATGGTTGTTCGCGCAAAAAGAAACTGTTTGGACTGTGGCAGAAGACGACACAGACAGGCAGCTCAGGTGCTACACTGGTGGTGCACAACAGCATTAAGGCATTCAAGTTCCCCGATCGTATGCAGGTGTTCCTGAAGTGTGATATCGAGATCTGTCGTGGTGGATGTGGACCACAGGTGTGTGCGGAGGAAAATCTAATCAGCGCCGTCGAGACGACCACGAAGCGTCCATCGCCGACTCGAGGACGACCAACTCAGACAACTTCATTAGCTCCGGTCGTTCCAACGCGTGGACGACGTCCAACGGTAACGGCTGCTCCTACTCAACCGCAATACACGGTACCGACAACACAACCACCACGTCGTGGCACACGTCCACCGCGCCCGGAAGAAACGTCTCCAGCAACGGCTCCACCACGACGAACTCGACCGCCAAACACACGTGCACCGACTAGAGTTTCAAGTACGACAGAGTTTACTTGTTTGCCTGGTTCGACAGACGATCGCTGCAATGATGTGATCGTGACACAGCGTCCGGATTGTTCACGTGGTTCTCGTGATCCACGCTGCCGTTCGCGTGGTACTCGCCCGACACCAACCACGACGGAAGCGACACCCGCTCCGCTACGATGCTTCCCTGGCTCGACGGATCCACGCTGCCCCACGACCTTCCGGCCTTCGGTACGACCTACGCGACCACCACCACCATCCCCCACAGCACCACGGTTTTCGACTACAACTGAACAGGAAGAGGAAGAAGATGACAGCGTACCAAACTGCTTATTGCGATCGAATGATCCACGATGTGAGGAAGTATCCATCTTCTTGCCAGTAATTCCACGCGAACAAGTTACCACGAGACCACCGGTTGTGTCTACTATACCATCGGTCACAACCAGCTCGAGTTTGAACTGTTTCCCGGGCTCTAACGATCCTCGCTGCAGAACACCCGTTCTTCGTTGTCCCCCGGGAACATCGGATCCTCGGTGTCCAGGTTTCGTGCCTCCACAGCCCACCCCTTCTTCCACTTCAGCTCGTTGCTATCCAGGTAAATATGAGAAAAGCAACCAGATTTATATGTTTGAATGTTTTAATGTATGATTTTGTCATCTAGGTTCTCCAGACCCACGATGCACGCAACCAACGGTTCCTTCGAAGGAGACTGCCACATACTTGCCACCAGTTGACAAACCAAACTGCTATCCAGGATCAACCGATCCTCGCTGCCCGCAGACGACTGCTGCTCCACGGTGCTATCCTGGATCGAACGATCCTCGCTGTCCAACGACTCCACGTCCAACGCCAACAACACAACCACCACTGCGATGCTATCCTGGATCAACGGATCCTCGATGCCCGCAGACCACTCCCCGACCAGTGGCAACCACAACATCCGCTCCTGTATGCTATCCTGGATCGACTGATCCTCGTTGTCCAAAACCGACAACTACAACACAGCCACCTCTACGATGCTACCCAGGATCCAATGATCCTCGATGCCCTCAAACAACTACCACCAGACCGGTTCCAACAACTACTCCAGCTCCTCGGTGCTATCCTGGATCAACTGATCCTCGCTGCCCACAGACTACTACTCGTCCAGCGCCAACGACTACAGCAGCACCTCGCTGTTACCCAGGCTCGACCGATCCCCGATGCCCACAAACCACAACTCGTCCAACACCAACTACTCAGCCACCACTTCGATGTTATCCTGGATCAACGGATCCTCGCTGCCCTCAAACTACTCCCAGGCCAGTACCAACAACTACCCCAGGCCCAGTTTGCTACCCAGGTTCGACCGATCCTCGTTGTCCAAAACCGACAACTACAACACAGCCACCTCTACGATGCTATCCTGGATCAACGGATCCTCGGTGCCCGCAGACCACTCCCCGACCAGTGGCAACCACAACATCCGCTCCTGTATGCTATCCTGGATCGACTGA
>KB685924.1:0-15132 GCA_000349165.1 Anopheles christyi
CGTTTTTTTACCACCGCGTTGAGAAACACGGGCGATAGGGCCGGTCGGATTCTACGATTCTGTGACCGTTCTACTGCTTTGTCTTGGTGGTTCTGTCGACTACCGGCCTCTACATCATCATCATCATCATCATCATCACCATCATCATCATCCCCATCGGTGGCTATTCGATCGTCGTTGTCAGAGTCCGGTGCACTGGAGCTTGCAGCCTGGTCCAGAAACAGTGGGAACCGATTCTCGGCTGCGGTCGTGCCCGCCACCGTTGGCACAGTCGAGGGAAAAAGGCTCGAGGTATGCTGGCCACTCACATCTGTCGCTGGTGGTTCGATCGATGGTGATGGTGACTTCGTCGTCGTCGTCGTGTCTGTGACTGTCCGCTCGACGAGATTCACCATTGAAAGCCGTAACCAGGGAAGTGCGGGGAGCGGCTAGGTAGGGAACCGAACAGGGAACAAGGAGGGAAGGGAAAGGAGAAGGAATTATGAAAACAGCACCGTTCCGAATCGAATGTCCCGTGGGATATTCGAAGGATGTGAGCGAGGGCCAGTTGTTTTTTTTTAAATCCTTGTACTCGCTTTACCTCACTATAACTAGCAATAACCGTTTCTGAAGGGGGATTTGCAACCAGTTTTACTTGATCAACAAGCTTCTTGTGGAGCGAATGCACAACACTAGCAACAAACTCCGACGGGATTGCGTTTCTGGTTCACTTGCACCGGCACAAAACAACCATGTTGGAGCATGCTTGTTACGGGTGTAGGAAGGTAGGAACGTACCTATTTCCACCACCGAAGGGGTTGAGCTGCTTTCTCGGCCACACTTTTCATCATCCCTTTAAAGGATGTACCTGTTCGTTGGGAATACGTGACAGCTTGTTGTGTGGTCCCCCCCTCTCAAGGGTTTGTTTGGGCCGTCCAGTACATGCAAGGATAGTCTCGCCAGCTGCAGTAATATTCACGGTTCAGCCAAAACGGTCCACTACTGTTCACAGACACAAACACGCATACGGGCTTTTGTTTACGCTCGTTGCACACTGGCCTTTTTCCGGATGGTACCGTGCAGAATTATACACATCGTCGGTCCCGATAGAAAAAGCGAAGATAAAACGGAACAAACAAAAAAACCAAAGCTTCGAGCGTGTTGAGTCTACCGTTCTACCCTGCTTCACCATTCACAGCATCCAGGATCAGCTTACATCGACTGTCCGACCGACAGGAAGCAGCACACGGGGGATGGTGGCTCTGCAATGAAAACAAGCATAATGCATGGGATGTATAAAATGCGCACTCATATATATTGTGTTTAGCATAATGAGGGTGAAAGGTGTGTGGAGTGTGGTTTGTTTTTTTTTAGTGACCAGCTGTAGTTATATCCTTCCTTGCTTTGACTATTTCGCAGCACAAAAAAGGTGTAGCGGGTGTTTGAACCACCTCGTACAAGATGGTGGTTCCCTATTGGAGCGTTAAAATAAAGAAAATATGGTTACTGCAGGGATTAGATAAAAAATGGAAAGGAAAAATGGTAGAACGGGTACTTAGGGTTCGTTGTTTGCTGCAACAATTGTAATATAATTGTAAAAGATAATATCAAAGGGAATAATACAATTTATTTATAGTGTGTTGCAATGACAGGCTACTCCGTGAAATACTTAAGAGAAATGATCAAACGTAAGGTACACACCAGGTAGCCATCTTGTAACCCGTGCGAGCGCGTGAAATAAACAATGATTTGTGCTGGCAACCCTGCCACGATCCTTCTCATGTGGGATTATGGGGATGTATGTATGACCGGCTGAGTGCGGCACATTTGATACTTCTCCCCAGCACTACCAACACACAAGCAGACAGGTTTACAATTATACTTTCCTATACCTTCTAGTTCTACCGAACGGTACGAAGCAAGCGTTCTTTCCCTGCTTGATAATGGAGCTGAAGTTGTTGGGGGAGTTGAACGTTGATGTTCCAGCAGTACCACAGAGTAATCTTTTCCTGCAAACGATTGCTGTAAAACCCCTCCCAACGCGGCGTGTTGAACGTATAAGTTCCCGCTAATTTCACCATAATTCATCACCTGTTTGCTCTTGGGTTGCGACTGGCACAGAATAGCACACCACGGGGGACATCGTAATGGGGTGCTCGATTGTTTGTAACACGCGGGAGGTGGTGCTCTCTCTCTCTCTCTCTCTCTCTCTCCCTACCTCTCTTTCTCTACCCACTGTTTTTGATGCCTCTTTGTTGCGATGGCAATTCACGGAAGGTGCTGATCGACCGAAAAGGTAGGATTAGTTTCGTCGACGGAAAATCCGCCAGTCTGTTGCTTTTATGCTTCTACTGCAAGGACTATTGGACATGGTGGTACCGGAAGCTTTTGTACGAATGATGCTGCTTGTTTTTGGAGTGGTTGACAGGTAGTTTTAATAGTGGAGTAATTATTTCCGTCAAGCGTATGGAAGCCGTAAGGGTATGACGTATGTTGATTCTAGTTTTGTTCCTTTTAAATGTTGTTTTGTTTTATCAACATAATTTTCAACACTATAGCGTATAGATACAATGAATAGACAGCAAATATAAAATGATAAATTGATTGCCTAAACAAATAATTTTTACATATCGTGTTAAAAATTATTCTAACGAAATGAACCTTTCCTTGTGGTAGATTTTTTGGAGGCAGGGATCGGAAAATATCTCTTAAACGTTAGTCAGTGAGAAACAGTGAGTCAAAGCACCTCTGTGTATTTAACATTATTCCTTCCGTTGTAGTATGATTTTGCTATATAAAAAAACTTCTTCATCGATGAAAACCAAAGGGCAAAACCACACACAGAAAGTAGGTCAATTGCAATGGTTTTGCAAATAAAACATTTTTCCGAGCCATTTCACCCTGCTGCTCGGTGTGCGCTGTGTTTTACATTCGCTGTGACCAGGCGGGTTTGTTTTTTCTCCTTCAAATCCGGGGAATATCCGGGCCACATCGAGCCGTAAAACATTCATGTAAATTCAGCCAATTCACATCCGGTGTGTGCTGTCCGTATCGCTTTATTAAGCAGGAGGTGGTTCGAGCAAAAGCAGAACAAGTTAGCTCGTACTGTTGCACGATGCTGCACTATATTCACGCCACCGCTCACACCACAGTGTGTGGAGTGAGAAGGAGGAAAATGGAAAATAATATCGAAACTTTTCCACCCACAAAACAAACTCAGATTGAGCGAACGTAAACCGGGAAAAAGTGTGGGGCAGTGTAGGCCACAGCTTAGCGTGGTCGAGAATGTCGCTCGAACATTGGGCATCTGCGTACTGCGAGGAAGGAGGCGCAAGCCCGCTCAAGTTGGTAGATGTATTGTGCCCTCGAGGACGCCGTACCACTCAGGGTCGAAAGTTGACGATACGCTTCGCGGTGTATGTGTGTCTGTGTGCGGTGTGTCTGTGTGAGGCTGGGATGAAAAAAAAGGAAACCTGATTGACATATTGATGACGGCCGTGTGACCTGTCCCCCGGAGATGTTGCGCGTCACGTGGTGAAAGTTTTGCAATAAATTGCATACACTTCAGGCGCTTTGCGTTTGATTGGAGGGACAGTTTGTATGGTTTTTAGCTTCACGTGTGTGGTAGGGTGAAAAATGTGAGAACAAAATATTGTTTCCATCAGCTTTAGCTGTTACTGTTCCTTTTATGAAAATTCAATATAGGCTGTATGTGTGGGCTGGACTGCAAAATTTATTTTATAAGCTATTTAGTGTGGGATTTCTGATGGATTGGTAGCTCAGAATATTTAAAATGAATTCGTAATATGAGTTTACAATAATTCACATAGCCTTCTCAGCGACGGTATTTGAGTGAATGAAGCAGCAATTTATATTATTTAAAAATAACTCCATGCAAAGAAAACAAATCACTAACAGAATCAAGCAATTTGTTTTAGTGTTTACTTTATGTAATAGCATAAACAAAAATAGATTTTCATCTCCATAAACTGTCAATAACACGTTTGTGTTTAAGCTCCAACAGCAAAGCAAAACCAGCACATTAACCTCCCCTACTAGTGCAGAATAATTAATTGAAAACACTCGCTCACTTGCTCGATCAAAACTCGGGTTTTGTTATCATAAATATTCAATGTCGATTGCTCGTAAGCCCCATCCGGCCAGGGGGCAATATGTTAGTTCACAGCGTCGAGATGCTGCTTACGGATAGCTTTCTCGTGACTCGGTTTTTTTACTCCATCCAAAGTGATATTGAAAATCGGAAATGATACAGAAGACACAGTCGAGTCACATCACCCGTTGAAGACAAGGTTTAGGAGGCAGCGTGGTAGCCATAAAGAGTCAGAACGATTTTCTCAGGGCACGATGGAGCAAGCGTATAGAAATGGCTTCGAAATCACCCAAGAGAAATCGACTTGGTTATTGGAATGATCGTAGATTAAATAAAATAAACGAATATCAATATTTGAATCGTAAGTAGCTATGCAGACACGTTCGGTTCAGTTTTTTGTTGTCCTGTTTGTGAGATGCTCTGGCTGTTCTAGAAAGGACGCTCCAAAGGTCCTTTCGCAACGGACGATTGCATGCATCATGTAGCGTCACCGATGGTGAAAGCATTTATTCAAATGAGTTTTCGATTTTTCGCTGCTTGTCGGTGGCGTCATGTTAGATGTTAAAGTGTGATGGACGTTTTATATTTCTCTAAATGTTACCATAAAACTAGTTTCACTGAAGGATTTGTTTAAACCCTCTAGCTACTGCTAATAAACATTACAAATGAGTAAATGCAACATGATGGTAGATTATCACAGCTTTCCGCGCTAAAAGAATATCCATTTAGCACATGACAGCTGATATCATAGCGCCTAATGGTAGACTTACTGTAATACACACAGCACGCACGGGATAACATCACTGTCGTCACGGTTACCATCAACTGTCACCAGCAGTAGCATCAACGCCACCAGAAGAATGAGAAAGCTTCGCGAGGAATTCAATTTACTGTCACGAAAAGCCTGCCAAGAATGTTACCACCGTCTGCCTGTCTTCGTCGTTCCGGTATCACAAACTGTTCCCAAAGACAACGAACTCGATACGATCTTACCCGGCTTGTGGTGCTGGGTCGAATGGGTGAATGTGAGTACATCAGAACTACGTTGTTACCACACAGACGCACGTAACATGGGAAGGACTTTTTGCATAGAACCAGCGGCCATCCATTTTGATTATGCTACTGTATGAGTTTTTTTCCGGAAGGATTTTCCACACTTAATCCGGAAGGCCGGAAGTTCCGCTCGGGTGTAGCAAAGTGTGCAGCTCGGTGTGGCTGTTCATTGTACCGCACACTATGCATTCGGTCGAGAGTATCACAATCTGTTCAGTGTGGGGTGGTGTGCTTCTTTTATGTCGTTTTACTGGAGACATTCTTTCTGTTCTGTTTAGCTTGGCAAACGGAGAAGCGAACGGTGGAAGGGTAAAAGTTATGATGATCCTAATGCAACGTGGGAAGTAGCTCGACGGGCGTATGTTAGTGTACGACGTCTTACTAGACTCAATTTGAGTGTGTATGTTTTTTTTCGCGACAGGAAATGTAATGCATCCACGTTCATTGTGAGTGATGTTTTGATGCTATTTATGCAAATGCATTGCTTTTTTAGACAATGTTTCTGATAGAATGAAACGTTATATTTTTATGTTTTGCGTTTTTGATCCATGAAAAGGATGTATCTAACCTTTTCGAGCTTTTGTATCCCATGGACTAAGTAATTTCATTTTCCCCCTTGGTTCCAGTAACCTGTGCGTAACAAAAACTGCGGGAAAAAACCCTTTAGCGACCATTGTTTTTCCCACTCCTTCCCAGCGCAACGTTCCTTCCCGAGAGCGAGTAGGTCAAATTATTTACCAACAGATTTTCATAATTATAAATTCAATTATGCGCTGACTTTTACCGACTTTGGTCACCGCAGCTGTCCGTCCTGTTACACGCTCGGTATGCCTCGGTGTGTCCTCGAATCCGCTGGAGAATTTCCTGTCTCACGAAGGGTGGCATCTCGCAGGAAGGATTTAATGTCAGACAAATTTAGTGAGTGCCAGAGCCAGAATTTAATTACAAGCCCTACTTTCCAACACCTCCCGACAAGGCACGGGGTAGTTTCTGCCCTTCGCAAACACAGCACGCTCGGTTTGATACGTTACCGAGAAACGGTAAACCATTTAAATGACGTTGACCTTTCTGACCCTCTTCCCCTTAACCGTCAGGATGTAGACACACATTTCTCCCGATGAGGAAAGCAGTTTATGTGGTTAGCAGGCAAAACAGACCCCTCCCATCTTTCACATCTTTCACGATCCCAAAAATTGGCAAAACGGGAAGAGTGGAAGGACTTGTGATGAATCTACATTTTCTCTCGCTTTGCAGGAGGAAAATGAATTCCATTACCACACTTCGCAATTCACCTTACCCTGGTAGAGAGACTCGCCAATGCGGAACAGGTGGGAAATTGTACACCCACTGAACACCTGTCGGCAACGTAGCCGAATGACCGATGATCCGGCTACTAGGGTGATGGGTGGGAGGAAGGCGGCAATCCGCACGGTAATGCGATAAACGTTCAGAGATTGAGTTAAAGTGAATTTGATAATCGGTTATTACCGTAAGATGTGGCTGTCACAGTGACAGGGAGAGTTTTTCTGCAAAATGGAAAAGATTTAAAAACCACCCCAATGCAATGCTAATGGATCTAATTTGCAAAGGCTAAGGGGAATGAGATCGAACCTGGAATTATGCTAAAATGCGCTTTGTTATTGCTTGCTTTTTATATTTTCCACTGTACATCGAATGCAGCAATGCGGCATTGCGATCTCTGCATTGCTGAATGAAGCACAATTTATCATGTCTAAAACGCAGCTCATCCGCGTATTATTACGAGCTAATCCTCAAGCAAGCTATCGCACAGATACCGGGTTGGCTTTCCGCTTTCCCGCGGCAACACGCCATCACCGTACTGTCTAATAATCCGCCACTAATCATCTAGCCGGGAGACGCGAGTACCAGCGTCAACGTCAGTGGTACGATTTTCCGTAATAATCCATCGACCGGAGTGTTGGTTCAACGAGGTAAAGGGGCGTGTGTTTTGAGGTAGGTGTTGAAGAGATGCTGGTAGGTTGTGGTTATCAGAGAGCATACCACGAGACGAAACTGCGGTGAACCGCAACAGGTTCATCTACCAACCAACCCCGAGGGCTGCCAATATCTTGTTGCACATGAAGCCATTACAGTAATGCTCAACTTTAAACATGGACTCACATTTACCGTGAGTTTCTCCACGCTCCGGATCGATCGCATTGCACGGGAAAGTAGCAACAAACGGTACATGGCAAGCTGCCAAAATGTAACTGTACTTTGCCTACCATTCGGGCGCACGAAGGAATCGTTTCAATGGTGCTTTTTTTGTACTTTCCTTTTAGTACGCACATACGTAACCAATGCTCTCTCGGTACATTGTCGTTGTGGTGGCGAGCAGTTCGCAGAAGAAAGTATCGTTACCACTACTACCAGTTCCAAGAGAAACGGCACATTAGGCTTCCAATTCACGTCGACCTTTCGGAACTTGCTGTTGCACCGCGCAAAATCTAGCGCTAGCGCGTTCGACCACGGACGAAACAATACCGGATTTATGGCTTTCAATTACATTTATTATTACGAGTGTTTCCATGCACATGTACGTTTTGGGGCTGGGTGTTTCGATTACACCACAAGCAAGATGGTGGAAGCGATGGGAGAGTTTTTGTTTGCGTACGTGTGTTTGCTTTGCCGTGTTGGAAACCGTGGTTGGAGAATGTGCGAAAATAGGGCGGGAAAAGCTTGAGGGCAGTATAATTTGTGTTTCGAGCTCCCTAAGGGGTAAATAGCTTGGAAAAAAGAGAGGGAAAAGTGTTGTTGGTGCAGCTTATTTGCCTTTAGTGGCCGAAAAGCTTGCACAATGGATACATATATTGCATCATATTTGAAATATGAAAGGTAAATGTAAATTCATTTGAAACCCCTCTTTTTTATAAAGAATTTCAAATATTTTTATTCAATAAAATCGTATAACAACAATAGCTAAACATGTCCCACAAATTCATTTAACCCACTGTTTGCTTGTTTATCACATGCTAAACGTGTTGCCTACCTTGCAGGCGCTTGGAACGAAAAGGTCGACGTTCTTTCTGCATTACGCAACCTTCAAGTGAGAACCATTCGGCGCGGTTGTGCGTTATATGCAATGAATCGAATCAATAACAATACGCACACTGCCAAACAGTACAGAAAAGGGGTTGCGCAAACCTTAAGGGTGCGAAAATCGTAGAACAACAAAACCCCGACCCAGAAAAGTTTGTGATAGAAATGGAGTCAAGATAAACAACTCCCGAAACGTGATAGCGAAAGCATTCGTGACTTGGATTCGCTCGGTTACAACAGTAAGCTAGCGCACTAGTAAATCAGAGGGAATGGTGGAAAACGGTTCGCATTTCCCTCTTGTTGGAGGTGTGT
The DNA here is from genome assembly GCA_000349165.1 of Anopheles christyi. NCBI lineage: Eukaryota > Metazoa > Arthropoda > Insecta > Diptera > Culicidae > Anopheles > Anopheles christyi. Next base: position 8,516 of record KB685924.1, read on the forward strand.
GGATTTGAGCCCATTGAGCCACTGTTTGATTGGCTTTTAGCTTAGGAAAAAATTTCAGGACTCGCACTGCAATTTATTCTGCGTCGTCATGTGGCCATTCCGATTCAGTTTTGGAGGATGCTCAGGAATAGAGCAACTCTGCAGCATTGTGTTTCTTTTCGCAGTATCTTCCTCTTTCACACCGATGGTACGATTAGTACAATTGGGAATTCCAGCTGACAAGCAATTGACAGCCGGAAGCGTCAATTTTTGCACCCCCCGTAACTGAAGGTTTGTGTGTGAGCCAAAGTAACGCCATAGCCTCGGGACTGTAGCTCGAGTTTGTTTCGCAGGAACGAAGATCCGGGCAAACTGAGGGCATCTGTTTCAGCGTATTGGGGTGTATATTGTCTAGCCCGGTGGGCCCGGTAAGCCCGGTTGACATCGGAGATGCTTACGGCAAAAGGAAGTCGATGGATGATAAGAATGGAAAAGATATGCCCTTTGGCTTTGGGGAATTTGATGCGGGACGCACTCCATTGCAATGTTGTTTTATTTTCATGATAACGGTGAAGCGTTCTTCAGTCAGATCAATTTTGTATCTGGAACGTAACTCATACTTGAATAAATAGAGTCTGTTTAAAAAAAGGAACAAGAGTACAAATAAATAACAAGGATATTGAAGGTTTCCCGAAAGACATAACAATCGATCGACTTTTACTTAAATATTGAGATTTTATTTTTACTGAAAGCAATTGTATAAAGTATCTTAGCTTAAGATAACAAGTTTTTCAAATTATAAGCAATGTGCTATCTATATTCCACTGACAAAATCAGCGAACCATTCTGCTGGGATCAAAATTACCAATTCAACTCAAAACCTGCAACAAAGTCTCGTTTCGTTTATCCTTCGATGGGAATGATATCCTTCGGGACGCGTGATTTTTTGTTCCGCAATATGTCAGCATCAGAATAAGTAAGGCTGTTCGTAAAAAAAAGGGGGAAACTCGCTCTGCTTCACACAGACACCCTTCAGTTCCTGTATCTAGGACGTGTCATGTTTATCTAACAGTAAACCGTATCGTCGAGTGCGAGCGATTAACAGAGGGTGAAACAAAGAGAAAAAAAACATCTACCAACTTCTTCCAGTATATACCGCTGAAACGTTGCTCAAAGGGAAAACCCTTCCTTTAGCCATACCCAAAACGGGACTGCTCGGTTGAGTAAATGAGCAAACGAGATGAGCGCTTCACTGTAACGGAAGGAGTGAGGGTTGGGCACAAAAAAATACCACAACTCCACAGGGAACATACAGAGGCCAAGCATCAGACGGGCTGTTTGCTTAGAATCTGAGCTGCAGGGTTTTCACGGTAGAATGTGTATACAAGGAAATGAAAGGCGAAACAAAGCAACAAAAAAAAAAACGAAACTCCTCACACAACCTTCACATGCGTCATCTTTGCGCAAGGAAAAAGGGTTACAGGGGTGGTGGGTCCTATTTTCATCATAACTCTGTAGTTTACCATGCCTTTACAGCTCTGACGAAAAAAGTGGGCGAACCCGTTCCCACCCGTTTTCCCGATGCTCAATCATCAGCAAACAAAGAAAACTGGGCTTTTCCAAGTTAAAGACCGTCCAGGATTTTCCTGATATGTTTGTGTGTGTGTGTGTGTGTGTGTGTGAGTGCATTTCGGAGCACTGGACGGGAAGTTCACGATCCATTAGAAGGTTAAGTAGTTATTTCTGCAATGTGCGATGGCAGAGCGCCATTAAACTGTGTTGTGCCGAGCAGGCGCTTTATTTCGCATCGGGATCACGTTGACATTGCGTCCAGAGGGAAGGCAGAAGGAAGGCTCGCTTTCACCATTAGCGAAGCAAACGCAACCACGGATGGTTGGTAATGGGATAAAAATGTTCTCCTACCACCATCCATCACCGTATCAACCCGTTAAACCCGCCAGTTTTGGGGGGGTGGGGTGGGGGGGTAGCTATGCTTCAGCACGTCTGTATAGCCTCGGGAGTGGCCCCCTTAACTCCCCTAAACTCGGGATGTGGTCCCAGGAAAAGCGGCGGAAGATTTTTCCGGCTATTTTCTTACAAACCGTGTTACCACGCGACAAAGGCTGTACAGTGCTGTCAAACTAGCAACCCTTCGATGATTTGACATAAGCGACGACAGCACAAAAACACACACAAAAAACGTGAGTCGGTTTTTTTCTGTTTTGCTGTTGAGGTTATTTTTCTTTCCAAGTTCAACTTGTGCGAGGAATGAGAGTGATGCTTGGCATTATCTTCCTTTTCACTGTGACTGTTCATCATATTTCAATCTGCTGGTTAGCACACAAGAGGGAAGCTTTGATTGGGTGTGGAGCGTAGAGACAAGAAAGAAGACAACGAGAGGGATCGCAATCCGATGCGGAACCCAAAAACTCAGTGTTGGAATTTTGATCGGAGAGCGTGTGAGAGAGATAGAGAGAGAGAGAGAGAGAGAGGGATAAAGAGAGAACAAAAAAGGCATAAACTTGAGTTTGTCAGGAAGGAAGTAAGTATAAAAAAAGGGTGGAATGAACGAACCAACAAAAATAAAAATCATCCGGCGTTTGAATGGTTTAGCTTTCCAAAGTTTCTGCACACTTCCTTCCACCGTCCTTCAGCATGCAGTGCTGTAGGAGTAAATCCCTGTTTCCAACAAGACTTGAAGCACAAAACCCAACCATTCAGCCCAGTATCACACTCGACCCGTGCTATGCCGCCCTATGTCGACCCGGCACTGCAATCATATTGAATCCGGAACGATGTATTTACGTTGAAAGAAATTCAATCTGTTTTGATATCGCTCAATTTTATGACTCGAGGAGCGTCACTGACACGCTGAGCGTCGGACGGATGTTGCAGTACAGGGCTGCCCTGTGTGCTTCATAAATTCAATCACCAGAAACGAAGTAATAAGCAAGTGCTCCGTGCAAGTGGGAGTGAGCGCAAAGAGCTTTAGTTCATTGAGTGAAACTTAAACAATCCGATTCACTTTCGATGGTATGTATGGAATTTGGTTTGGTGAAGAACATTTTCTTTGTATACTTCCTCAATGCTGACTTCGAAGGGTGACTTTTGTCTTCCCAAGCTGTTGGGCGATAATGGAACTGTATGCTTGATGCCGATGATTGAATTGGCATCCGTCCGCTAATGGTATTCCGACGTTTCGGATACATCCTGGAAGGCTTTACGAGCTTATCTGGAGACAGAGACGTATGTTGAATGATGCTTCCGAATGCTTACGTTATAGGCATAGGACAGAAAAAAGACAAGTTTTTATCTTAACACAATATCTCAACTCACTTTTTTCCTGCATTTTGTTCACACAACGTATCCTTAAGGAGTCGTAAGCCCAAACACAAGCACATAGAGAACGTCACTTATCTTGCCATCGGAAGTGGGCCTCGTAATTCGTACGTAATTTGACCAAATGAAGCTTTCCTTCACATGTAAAAAAAGGAAACTTTTGCTTAGTAATAGAAAAGTGTTAATTAATTCAACGGATTATCTTACGGGGCCATGGGAAGCTTTCTGGTGCTGGATGCAATTTTCTTGCCTTCATTGGAACTTCTACAGCGGCCAAGTAAGTGGGTGAGTTGTTCGAGGAAGAACAGTTAAGATAAGAACTTTTGACTTCTCGTCAGTTAGTGAGGAAGGTTGTTCAGGTTGACACAAAGCCTGAAAACGTGCTGATAAGTGAGATACAAAAGTTTTGCTTCCGATTTTCTGTGATACGTTCTGGTGGGTTTTGGAAGTGCTAGACAGTAGATTGTTCTTTTGCTACAGTTTGAGAGGGTTAACGGCTCAAAATGGCTGGATGAGTTTTATGAACAGAAAAAAAAACACGTTTTAAAGACAACATAAATCCAAATCTTCTTCAGAAAAGTTAAACACATAATTAAAACCACACAAGGTGAGAAAAAAACAAGTTACTCAAGTAGGGATTTTAGGACATAAGAACCTAATAGCATAATATTTGAAATTACTCTTTTTATTGGATCGTTTCATTTTAATAGCTTAAGAAGTTTCCTAGCTCCTGAGGTTTAATTTGGTCTAAACCCCCAGAATGAGCCAAATAATAAGTGTTCCAGCCTATGGAGAAGCTTTTATGTTGTAAATCAATACAGTCCCTTTTAAAAAGGATCTGCTTAATATTATTTTCGCTTTGTTATACTGAAGCCGCAGATTTGGCAGTTTTTTTTATTACAATCCAAAACAACAAGAACATTCCATTGCCATTGAATACCTTGATTGATCCAAAACAATTTACCAGAAACACACTGAAAATCTTCTCGAATCTACTAGGATGCACACTGCTGCTATCGCTCAATCAACATAATGTTGGGAAATAATATTCGACACAACAAATTTGCGTCATTCAACGTTTCTCCTCGATAGAACAAACCCATTCATCATTCAATAAGAGAAGTCTCGGTTGGAAATAGAGAATTCCGCCAACCAAACCGGTACCAGTCTCCCATCCATCCACTACGAACTTGTTGATTAATCTTGCATGTTGCATCTCAATCTCAAGAACACTGTCATCAATCAGACCTACACACACACACAGACACACACACACGAAGACAGTACGGTGCAAACCCCTTTCGTCCTTAATAACCTATTCAAAGTGAAGTAATTTACTTGCTACATTCTGCTACTTACCGTCACGCTTGACGGCAAGCTGCCCATCAGCAACCTATTCACTGGCCACCCTTGGCTGATGGAAAATATGGGAATCCATTTTCCCTGCCCATCATCCCCTCGTTGCGATACATCAACTCGATGGGGTGCATCGTACAGCGGTACACGAGTGGTTCTAATCCACCAGCAACCACTGTTGGTAAGCAATCCAGACAGCATGCAATGCAACGAACCAACTTCATGTGCACCATTCAAGCGCGGAGGGCACAGCGCATCCTTTGAATTTTGAAATCTGAAAAGAAACCATTCCCGCCAGCGTAGAATAGAGATCGTCTTTGTCAGATGTACATCCGCGCCTGCTCTTACAAGCCTGGACAGGAGCACGACTCCATGTCGAGTACGCCAGGCGGTAGCAGCGTACCATTGCTGCCGGCATGAAAGAGTTTTGCGGCGAAAAGCGAGTGAGAAGGGCAGCAAGAAACGTCCTGTCCCTAGCATGCGGGATTAATAATTCAACAGCTTGATTTGAAATGTTTCCGAGAATTGATACACCGAAAGGAAGCCAGAGAAGGAGAGAGAGGAAGATGGTTTACACTGCGCGGGAAAGCATTCACGGAGGAAAAATCGCGACAGCGCGGACAAGCTGTATTTGACTTGGTGAAAAAGTCGAAAATTGTTGCCCTTTAAACTGTCAAAGCTGAAACCTCGAACGAGTTGAGTGAAAAAAGCGGGCGGTTGGGAAACATGACATTGGGACAACGTGCAAATTGATCGAAGGGAAGCTTTCAATCGGTTTGATGAACAAAATAGCGAAAGCATTTTCCAAACTGACTTCCGTTCGATTTTGGAAAGTGTTCTTTTTTTGTAAGCTTGTTTGCATTTTAATTTGTAATAAATTGCGCTTTAAAGTCACACAGAAAGTCACACAGAAGAGCATTAAAGCATGACAGTACAGTCACTTCAACATGGGACAAGGCTTGATAAATCATCCAGCATTAAACTTTCCAGCATTGTTGAAGAGTAATGTGCCACTATTTGTTTTCGTTGTCCCACATTAGCTGCCCTTTCTCGGTGGGTCCTTCCTCGTACGCAGCGCTTCATATTACGCGAGCATATTCATGACACGCAATACCGGGATAGCTTCCGGCGAGAAGGGCATTCCCTGAATGACACATTGCAAAACAAAACAAAAAAACAGATAAGTGCAAGTTACATCCTCTTTTTTTAAGGAGAGAAAGATCATAAAAAAACATGTTGAATCAGAGTTAATGTATTCAATCTGATGTAGCCACCCGGGTTCGATGGCCCGGTGTTCGTGTTACACCGGTGCCTTTCCCATGCCAATCCGGGGAAGGATGAGCCCTGATTTATGCAAACACGCGTAGGAGACGAACTCAATCAACAATGGCATTCCGTCGCCGCCATTTTTTTCCCACCCGTGTTATCAAGCCGTTGTCAAGGATGTTTTGTTTTACCCCTTACATTTATTATGTTTTACAGCTTGTGTGTGTGTGTGTGTATGTTTTGGTAGGCTCAGAAAAGATCAAACCCATCGCAGGGGTTGGCCAACAAAAATGGCGTGCGCCACGCAAAATGCTGGTTTTCTAGAGCAGCTTACCCGGCCGGTTACAGATTTCAATCAAAAGCCGCCTACGGATTCGTGCCTGTTTGCTCATATATTATTCATATCGAAGTTTGTACCGTAAATCGTGTAAGTGCCTCAGAGAAGAGTGTTGTTGTGCATCGATTATAAGACTCTTCTATTGTCAGTTTTGGAACTTTGTTTTTCTCTCCCATTCATGTCCAATCTTGTTGTAATGATAATGTGATAAGTTTCCCCCCCCCCCGCTCTTGTTTGCAGAAAGTTTCGATTGTTTCGTGTCTGTGTGGGAAGTGTTTCCGTGCAGAAGCGATTGTTTATTGATCTGCGAGATTATCACTCACTTCCCGCTGTTTGGGTT
>KB685935.1:0-14625 GCA_000349165.1 Anopheles christyi
AACATCATATGAAATGAGCGCAGCGTTTAAATTAACCATCCGCTTTGATCATTAAAAATCTACCATTGAGAGGATACCCGTCACACAACATTTTCAGCTGACATGTTTTCCCTTGTCCGAAGCTCCTACAAAACCACCGTCATCGCAGAGGGTGCCAAATCCGATCCCGTTCCGACAGTATCGACTATGACAATTTCGTGAAAACCACAACCCCTCTCACCTCGCTCCATTTGATGGTGGCTGCTGTGCAGCACACCAGATCAATCCATCGTCGCCTGTCACGACAGTACGGTACACCCGCGCACCACCCGTTTGACCACAAATCCATAAATTCTATTTCTGGTCCATGTGTAAGCCACCCGCTGACTTGCATGCGTGTAGCCCGTTGACAAACGACAGGTTGGACGTAACCGCACACCACCCTATGATGGACACACTGATGCATTACGAATGCCTTGTGACCAATTCCTTGATGCCATGATTTCTCATGCCTCTTGCACCAAACCGTTGCTGCCATTTCACGCGTAATCACGGCTCGGAAGACGATGGAATATATCAAAGGTGTGATAACTACTGATAAAACCATTATGCTCTGGGCAGCACCTTGGAGCCTTGCCGAAGGTGCTTTGTGATCTGCACTGCTCTGGACGAGAGAGCCTTATTAATTTTTGATGCGAATTCCACCAACCTACGAGGGTAGGCACGGGGGGGGGGGTGTTACTCTTTCTAATACACAATGCAACCCCCTCGGAGGAACCCATAGCGGAGACGGGAGACGGCTCACCACAGCTTAAGGGTGAAAGCAATCAGCGTTTGCAATTACTTCAGCAGAATGACCTCTGTGCGCGGTTGTAAGACGTTGCAACTGTTTGCCGAGAATCGTGCGGCTAGTGTCGAGAAACTAGTGTCGATGCTATCAAAAATGCATGACCGTGAAACGCTTCTGTCTGTGCGCCATTTGTTGCTTACACCGAACAATTCCATTATTCCCAGTTACGCCAACTCACTCACCGCTGTCACGTGCCACCATTTTGATGCTGACCGGGCTGGTTCGCTCTCCGATCTCCCGTGACATTTGGTGCTGGTGTGCTTTAATAGGACACTTGATAAGTTGGTTAGCGGGCGTGCTTCGCCTCTCAAACACTATGCAAGCACACACAGACAAACCCACACACATGCAGAGCGTTGTATTACTTTCAAACTAACACGCAGCGTCCCGTCCGCCTTTTTGTGGCGTTGTGTACCGGCAGAAAATGGGTATCGAAAACTTTTCCCTTTACTTTCGCAAAACCTCCCAAATCGGAACAAGTCAGTCAAAGTTGGAACCGAAAGTTATGCTTGTACTTTGTGCGAGCGACTTTACTACTACTGCCACTAACATCCCCAAATGAATGCTGCTGCCTCTTGCTGTACAGCTGGTGCTGTAAAGTTTGCCGCCTCCGTAGCATTGAAATGTGACTCGAACTGTTATACGCAGAAGAGAAGTGAAGTGAAAAATAGTTTCCCCTAACAATGTCATAGATTGTACATTGAATTAAAGTTGACAAATCTAGGCGAAAGCTTGGGAGACAGCACCGTGCAAAAGTGCCCGCTGCTCACTACACGTTCGCCTCTACGATGTGTATTTCCATTTTACTCGAGGGAACTGTAAACTGCTGCAAAACGAGCGCTTAAAGTTGCTATTCATGAAGGAAGAATTGATTTAACGCTAAGCAAACACTAACCGACTAGCTTGCACCTTGCACCGGCAGTGCTTGACATTCTCGAGCGCTTCCTGACACATTTGCTTTGCATTTGTATCGTTCGGGCGGGATGCGAAACGATACGGATTGTGAAAAAGTGTATAACCCTCTTACTATGTCACCGCGTAATCAATATTCCTCGATGGTATAGATAACTTCGGTGGTGTACGTGATCTATATTTCTTGCCCTTTTATGTGTGGAAAATGGAAATACCCGGTTGCCAATGTGCCGTATGTTGATAGTTGTGGAAATCAAAACTCCTTTTTGTAAAGCTCAATCCTTCTGGGGTGATAAATCGAGCGCTCGGGTGTACGATTACTCGCAACCACCTTCAGGACAAGAGTTTTCAAAGATTCCTGTAGCAACTTCACCAAATGCGTATCAAACGATGAGGAGGGGGAAAGAAGTAAAAGAACACACACACATGTGAGCTTCAGGCACATTAAAACCCCCGACTCAACGCCCCCCGATTGTTCGACAAACCTTTTTCTGCGGATCACAGTCTGAACCATACGGTTTTTTGACCCACAATCGGAAATTGATTTAAATGGCTGCATGCTGGTGAATGCTTCCTGTTTCGGGGTTGAATCGGGAGAGAAAAAAAAATCTACCAAATACATCGCTTGTGTGTACGTACAGCCGTGAGGTTAAGGTCTGACAACGGTGAACCGAAGAGCAACACTGATTTATACTCATCCATTTGCCGTGACCCGGAATGACATGAAATAAATGATTTTAAAGCGCCTGTAAGAAGGGTAGTCGAGATTGATCGATCTAGCACTAGGCTGAAACAGGGCGGGAACTCAGCCGGTTGTGTACCACTGGCAGGGCGCAAAATGGATTATACATTCCGATTTGTGAAGCACTTTTGAGTGGATAGAAATTTGCAAACATCAATTCTCATTGAAAGACTTGTACGTGGGTCTGGCAATGAGTCAAGTGCAAATAAACACATATGAACGATTATAAAACCAAAACAAAATAAACAGGTGAGAATGAAACAGGTTTGATCAAAGCAAATATTTGACACACTTTTACATCTTTCGTATGCAGCGCTCGAAAGTATTGATCTTAATGAGGCGCCAAAGAGCTGGGGGTTTTGATCATACTTCTACCAAATTTAGACGCGTGCAAAATACTGTAGAAAAAAATTATTATTTTTACGAAACATATCCTTCGAAGGTTCTAAATCTTAAAAATGTAATTTACATTACAAGCTAATTGCAAAAGGTGTTGAAACATTCTATCGTAAAGTTGCTATGAAAAAAATATATTTGTACTGATTTAAATGACCTGCAATCTAATACCTTGCATACCTTTAGGCGCATTTTAAAATCAACACATATTTTGATTTTCATTGATATTAAGCGACCGAAAAAGCTACAACATACACATATATTCTCTCTCGGCTGCATACTTTGTTCAGCAACGGTACAACATGGGCTAACTGGTTCCGAATAACAAATTCACGTCATTCTTCACTTACATTCTGCTAAAAAACAGCTGCAAACAGCTTACTCGTGCGGTAGAAATTGACCATCCACCGTTTAGCAAGAAGCCACAACAGCACGTGCCACATGCCTTTAAGCTACGAATGGCAGCAACAGCTAGGCGAAGTAAGCTACAATAACCACGCGATGGTTGTTGTGAGCATAATTTTATTTTTATTATTCTCCCTTCACCCACACAGACGGTTGGTCCCCCGTTATAGCCACCAGTTTGTACATTTACGTTCAGCACGCATACATGCTTCTTCTCCTCCCCTCGGATCCATTATGTATTCATGATCGCTAAAGTGTGCAGAATAATTGGGCTTATTGTTTCTTTCAATCGGGAACTTTGATTGAACATTATTGGAACATCAACATTCTTGTGGACGTGCTGTCAGGACGGTTGGCTGACAATATTCGACATCGGTACAGTTTCGTTAAGATTTGAGCCATACTTTTATAAATGCATACATTCGCAACCATCGCCGCATCTGTCGTGATCGTGTTCCGGTAATTGTCCACAACTCAGAAGCAGCCTTTCATCGTGTACGGGTGTACAGACTGGTTTCACATAATGGTCTCGGGGCGGCTTGTTAATGAATCGATGGCGCAATGGTGCACAACAGCATTTATAATCACACCTCTACCTTTCCGGGTGCCAGGTTAAAAGCTCTAAACAGTATGGAGAGCTTTGATTGGCTGCTTCTTTGTCCTATTGTGCAGTTCCAATGGTCCATCTTGAATGGTGTTTTTGTTGATAATGATGATGATGATGATGAAGCGGGTGAACTTTCCGTGATGTTGTTGATTCATTAATATACGCACCCTTAATTGATAACGTGAGTTGGAATCATTTTCTGACAGGGCGACGAACGGTCAATTATTTGACCATAATGTATAGCACAATGTGGAGAGTGTTTTTTTTTTTAATTTGTATAATAATTATACACAACTATAACCTACCTCAACAAAAACAAATTGTTAGTGGTGTTTGCACCTGTCCTTCTTTTCTTTTTATACTTTTTAAACAGATTCACAGTAAAAACAAAACATAACAATGTTTAATTTGTAAAAGGCTCAAAATTGCTTAACAACGCCTAAATGTATACTATTATTTGTTTTGCAGCACTACTCCTGTTTTATATTTTATTTTACATGCCATTTAAATCATTTCAAAAGCTGCAAACATCGTCAATCGATTGCAAACCTAAATCAAACACTTCCTTCCCTGTCTAGTGTATTACTTAATCATGAGCAAAAACAAAAAACAAAACACACCAGCTACAAACAACCTAGCGTTTGAAAAACCATTCGACTGCAAACACCATCACTAACATGTAAAACACAATCATCTAAAATACAAATCGCTCTGCCTTGTTCATTCGCTTCGCACGTGTGTTCTGATGGGGAAATGGTAAATGGGTGTGTGGAACAACCATCCACCAACCACCCCCGACAGTCTACGAGAGCTTCAAGGCAGAAAATTACCATTCATTAAACACCGTGTAACATCCTTGATGCAGCAACCTGTAATGAATCCATAAGCCCTCCTGTGTCACGCTACCACCATACCGGGGCGCCAACTTTTTGCTTCCACCCATCGCTTAAGCTCCCTGCCCTTTTGCCTTTCATCCGCGCAATTCTTCCAGCCCCATCCGGCAAACAACCCGATAAAGAGTGTTTGTGTGCGTGTGTGTGTGTGTGGAAAGCTGTTGCAAACATGCCGTTCATGTTGCAAATTAATATGTCATGCAACACACTAGCGCTCGGTACTGTTGTTTGTGGAGCGAGGAGTTTTCAACAAAACGGGCGAGCGTGATAAAGGGAACAAGCGAGAAAGCTGTACCGTGCGCACCCTACCATGCAACGATTTTGCTCTGAAGCGCGGAGGAAGGAAAGGAGGGTGAAACAACTTTCCCATCCGAACTAAAACGCTTAATCCGTGTAAACCACCATCGCATTAGCACTGGGATGGTGCCAGCGCAAGAGTTCATGCACCCTTTAAGGTGGGCAGACAGCTTTCATCATCGACAGGAGTTCAGCGGCCTTGACTGATGCTGATATTTCATCGTTTTTCAGTCACAATATAATTGCAACTGAATTATTTTTTATGGTTTAACAAAAAAAAACAACACAACTCCTTTTTCCTTTGAAACTCTTTAATCACAAAATGTCAAGTCACTTTAAGCGACGAACCTTATCTTTACTTTGCTGGTGCAAATATGTTCTTTTCATTCGCTCACCCTCTTCCCTCCTCGTTTTTATAATATCAATGCAAATTTTTGCATGTGCAACACGCATTCGAGCCTCCCTCGTTCGGGAGAACCGTTATCTCCTTCCTGTCATAAATTGGTATATTAATATGAACCGTGTTTACGTCAATTCAAATCCGATGCAAAACCAACCAACATACGGTACTTTTTGCCACACCACCTTAAGCATACAAAAAAACACCCCACGCAATCACTCTTTAAAACAGCAAAGCAAAACAAGCACACACCCATGGCATGCAAAATGGAGCTAAAACTACCATGCCATCATATTCGATGGGAATGGGCAGAAGAAAAAAAACGGTATGCATGCGTAATCAATGTACGTCCAGCACCACGTAATATCCCGTACAGGAAACAAAAAGAAATTTATATTCATACAAACACACACATACACACATCTTCCAGTAGGGTTAAATGGTCACATGCATTGCATTTTCCACCTCTGAGTGCGTCACGAGTTTAACATGTTTCATGTACCGTGCACCTATCAACCGGTTTGGGGTAGACGATTCCGGTAAAAGAATTCATTTCCGAAATCATTTCATGCATGACCGGCAGTCGGAATGGAAAATCAATTCACAAAACTTGTGATGCCGCCACGTTTTTTTTTTTTGCAAACAATCATTGGCGTTCGGTATTGCTTTCCACTGACGTATGCAAATGTGCAACACATGGGGCTTCCTTGCAACGTTTCCACCAGTTGTTGCGAATTTCGGTTTTTTTATTTTGCTTTAATTTTTTCCATGTTTAAGGATGCCATAATAGGTTTTCTAACTGAATGAGCTTTAAAAACAAAGGGCATCGTAGCAATTAAAAATGCTCTTTTTACAAAACGCACCAACACGTGCAAATCGGTAATTGCACTGTGCGACTTTCTTTTGCTTCTTTGCACATTTGCTCGCCAAACTTTGCATCAGGCACCGTCCAGCAGCAGAGTTCATCGAGTTAGCTGATTTGATTTCTTTTTATTGCTCTCACTCACTCTCATTCATTCTCGCAATTACTCGAATTGTGTAAATAATATCTCTTTGTAATAGAATGCAATTATTCACACCTTCTGCAGTGTCACATAGAGGGTTTGTAGTTTGCTGTCATTTATTTCACACACTTTTTTTTTTGCTACTATCTAGTGGTGTGAGAAAATATTGTTTCCTTCCAAATTATCCTCGGGCTGGTGAAATGAAAACAAACGAGCTGTAACGTGGCAGAGTTCGTTTCCAGCTGATTAAGCAAAAACACGAGTGATTATTTTCTTATGAATTTATGCTTTAAAGCAAGAGTGAGCAAAACAAACAAACTCGCATTCACGCACGAGTGGTGTTACGTGTTGTAAGGAGTAAAACGGTCACAGCTAGTGAAATTGTAGTTGATGCTGAGTTTTTGCTTCATTCGAAATTAATGCATTGCTGTTTCGACGGTCTCCTGTATGCAATCGCCACTACAACATTTTCTCTTCACATCTAAACGAAAAAAAATGTTTTCCTAGCTGTTACCTTGACATTGTGTCAATTGTGTGTCAAACTGGGTGTTGTGCCTAAATCTAAGCAAGAAATTTGTTTTTAAGATAATTTACGTAAATAGAACAGCTACCCAAACCTTAGTGCGCCGATATGATTATCTCCTGAATGTATGCAAAATTATGTGTTTATTGATATTTTAACAACAAATGTTGTAAAAAATATTCAATGAAGAACTAAATGATTTATTGAATTGTCATTAGATGTCTCAATCATTATTTCAAACAGATTTGATAAAGTTTTCTAATTTTAGAGTAGACTGAAGTTGAGTAAACAGCCACCTAATAATAAATTAGAATAACTTATGCAACAACCATTGCTTACCTTTAGGCGCACAGTAAGAATCCACAGTAATAATGTTCATTCGATAAAACCTCGGTATAATTATAGTTCTCTTGTATGCTTAATTTACTCCTTCGTTTTACAACTAAATGACGCATTGCAGATAAACCACGAGACATATCAAGTCAGTTCTACAAATTGGTAGTGGTTTTAACACCTTCGCCTTGCAGCTATCCAATCCTTACAACCTCCTTATTGCCAAAGATATCGACATACATGCAGTGAAATTAAATTTTGTTTCCTTAAATTATCACCTACGTTTCAATAGCTTGCAAACAAGCGAGCAGACCACCAATCGACAGTTAAACAATGTAAAACGGATCATATAGATTGCCCGAAACCACAATTTCGATTGAATTATAAATTTCCATTTCCATCGCACAACGATCGATAACCACACAACACTCAAGAGGATAAACCCATGGGATGCCCCATGGGAGGACGGGGGACATGGTGCAAATAACACTCATTAACATTGCGCCCATCCCATCTGTCCGTGCCGTGTCCGGGCAGCAATCGATTGATGCGTGTCGGTGCGGGCACTGATTGCTGCATACAAAATTGGAAGGACGAGCTTTTAGTTTTCATTAGCCCGTCATAACACTAATTTGGCAGGCAATTGCACAATGATCAACAATGTTAATGTATTTCCGCTGGAAGCTGCCCTCATTTATTACGCCCTCATTCCATCTACAGCATGCGGACTGCTGCTTTGCAAACCGAGCCCTCTGGAAGCGATTCGCAAAGGATAATTATGCACTATAATTAGGATGAAAAGAAAGTGCCACTGTTTGTTGGTGAAAGTGCTACATTTCAAAGCATTTCCCGATGCCAATGGATGCACCCGTATGGGAGATGCTTTTGTCACCTTCACCTTCTTTGCCTGCGCTGGCTGATGTCTCCTCATCAAAACGGTCACATTTCGACATGGTACCCATCACCCAGCGGCGCTCAACAGGATAATCGATAGGCCAGCGCCCCAAAACCGACGTTTATATCGCATTAATTGAAGCCATTAATTACGCGTACTCGTGCCTTTCGTTGCGCGTGACGGGCGAGGAGCGCACCTCAAGCAGTCTAATCGTGGTACACGACCGCGAGATAATGATTTGAGGTTATGTTAAAAGTGGTACAACAATGCATTCCCGACCACAATATGTCGGACCGGGAGATTGATCGATCGAATGGTTGTACTGGGAATTGGTTGAAAAGGGGTTGAAAATGAGGAACTGGAACATGTGAAGGCTATGTCGAGTTTGATTGTACTTGTGGTACCGCTTCCAGGCATACGTGTAATATTTGTGGCTGCGTGTTTTCGATGCACCAATGTAGTTGAAGAGTGCTGACCTGCTAATTAATGTTGAAAGGTGTGTTATAGGAGCAAAAGGTTTAGAATGTCATAATTCATCTTAATTGACTAAATGTAAATAAATAAGTGATAGTCATGTTTTACGCATTGATACTTTTGCAATAAAAATTACAAGGTTACTTATTGGCATAACAGACAAGCAGACAACTTTACAATTTATCCAATGCCCTGTCAAATTGCATAGCTTTAGGCGTTTTATCCTACCAAATTCCTACTGCTTGTGATAGAAAACGCCGCAAGTTAGGCAATTCTCACAACTAAGCTGCTAACATGTCGTTTAAACCTAAGTGTTTGCATATTGAACATAGATTAACATTCCACCTACACCAACACGGTCATAAAAGCTATGAGCCCTTTTAAGCATTCAAAAACGGACCTCTGTTATCTCAGATTCACTAGCAAATCTGTATCTACAAGTGAGCACAAATAAGCCTTTTCTTCTTACAAGAGTCTGTTGTTTTCTGTTCCTTTCTAACAGACGTTTGTATGTTCTTAGTATCCCATACCGTTTTCGCCTTACAACTATCACAGGAGCAAGAGTAGAAATAAACCCCTTCTCGGCAATCTTTAGCTTTGAATATTCATGATACGATTGCAGCAATTATTACCATTTATTCGGAACGTGAAGAAACTCCCCAATGTTT
Source organism: Anopheles christyi (assembly GCA_000349165.1). Lineage (NCBI taxonomy): Eukaryota > Metazoa > Arthropoda > Insecta > Diptera > Culicidae > Anopheles > Anopheles christyi. The sequence goes on from KB685935.1 coordinate 9,379, forward strand.
GCATTCCACCACATGCCCCAAACCACTAATGTACCACTTCCCTGCATTTCCCCTTCTTTTTTCACCTCTTGCTCACTGTTTCAGGCTAGTTTTTCCTAGCTGTACACGGAAAACTCGTACACATCCCAAACTCATACAGCATCCTACCACATCGGTTTGGTGGGTCGAGCCAATCAGGTCGGGCTTTAAATTTGCTGCCTCCATCCTCCCGCCACTCCACAACTCCACCCGCAACCCACATGATGGTGGTCATTTACGTTTATGGTTTGGAATAAACAATCAATAGAACGGCACGGGAACGGTTGGCGGTATGCCGATGCACCGAATGGATGGTTGAGTGAATTAAAGTGAATGTTCTGCAAATTACGGTTTTCAACCCGGGCCGCACTGATTACGATGCCGAACGCGCTGCGTACGTGCCCACATGTGCCCACGGTTTGCGGATGCGTCAGGTGGCGTCAGAGAGCAAAAACGCTCTCGACGAAGCAAGCAAGCAAGCAACCGTTGACACAGCGACAAATGAAGCCATTTGCCAGGACGATGAACCTTCGGTTCGTGTTGTTTACTAGTGTTTGTCCCTCTACTGCCATTACCGTGGTATCATGGATGAGTTTTTGTGGAGAGCTAATTTTATTGCACGGAAATCGAATCGAAAGATTCGGATTGGGCTGTAAAGCTGTTTAATTAGTAATAAAACCTCTCCTTGCTGAATGTTCCTTGTATCTATGTCTACACACGCACACATGGTTATAAGATACTAATCAACTTGAGGGTTTAACAATTCACACAAATGCATCCTTGTAAAGCATCATCACAAAATGTACAACCTGCTTAACTTGCACAGCAAAACAGCAGCTCATAGAGCTAAGCCCCGCTTTTGCGATACAAAATGTAATCTTAAGTGCTTATGACGTTGCTCCTCTTTTTCGTCATACTGCCACACTTGATGCAGCTAACGATGACGCTGCCTGTTGTTCTAGTGTATCACTGCAGCCCTCCCACTTCTGGAGTGTTCTGTGCCGGGCAAGTGTTTTGTAAATCCATCTTCAGCGCATCACAAAGCGCAAGAGGTCCACGTTCTAGTCGCATTCACAGCGATGACTTCTCCTTTGTACACCTTCATCTCTTTCCACTTGACTAGCCATGTCAACCGGGGTAGTGCTGGAAAGTGTGGTGACCCTTACATAGCAGATTGTATGGATTAACTGTCCACATAGCTGGGACAACGCAATGTGAATGGGACACCGACTTCAGGACATTGGGAAGACCTATCACACCGTATGTGTTTCGTTGCAGCACACCCAAGTAGGCACTAGGCGCGTAGCATGCACGGTACTTGTCAACAGAACGACCGCGTAACGACACTTGATGTGTGACCGACGATGTCATACGTCGTTATAATGTTTCATTTTTATCTACCCCTAGAGCAACGGTGACATCGAAGGTAACGGTAAGTGGTGTTGGGCCGGTTGTGTAAGTAGGCAACAAGTGAAGCTAGTTTCGCACAATAACAACATTGAAAGGAATCTAAACCTAGCTCGGAACAATGTAAGTAACATCGTTATGACATCGTAAGTGACACCGTAACTGACAAGTTGTTTTACATTTGGCCCAATTTGTTTATTTTATAGGTGTTTTTTATTTATTTTTTATTTTTGTAATGTATTTTAGTTTTTTTTGTAATTTGCCGCAAATTCGGAACTTTGGATAAGCATCGAAAAAGTATCGACATAGAAATATGAAACATCACACCTCCTACATGAATCAAATAACCGTCAAATAAGCGAAACACAAACCGTATTTAACCATCCAATAAACACTCCACAAACATACAATCGAAATAAAATATATGAATTCTAATAGTATAATTCTTCAATCACAGGTTCACCAACATCAAGATTGCAATCTACTTTTTATTATTTTATATAATAAGTTAGTCAAGTACACCTTCACTTTAAGCATTTAAACGCTTTCTCCATTTTGAGATCCATTACAACGAAACCGATAATTATGTAAGGTGAACTATTGATCTTTCTCCCTTCTCCATTCCGTTTAATGAAAAACAAATACAACACACGACACTTTGAACTCATATCAAGTCAGAAAACTAACCTTTTACGCCAACCACCACTCTTGAGAAACGATATACTTCACGAACCGTATTCACTTTCATTTCCCAGAAAAGCTCGTTTGCATGTCAAGGACACTACAGGCGTGTGAGTGTTTGCGATGACAAACAGTATACGCTTTTGCCAACTTCAACGATTGCAAAACTTCTGCTTAAGTGCAGCTTCTTCTCCACTCACTTTGGAAAGTAACTGTATGCCCCTTCTTCTACACAGCAAATGGTAAATGGAAACAATTTTATTAATTAAAACATTTCAATTGGGTAAACGGAACAAGCCTGAGAAGTGATCAGTTTTCTAAGGATGAATAGTTATGTGTTTCTAGTTATGCTTTCGATGCAGTGTGAATGTTAGTATGAATTAATAATTAAAATAGAACACCAAATACACATATAATTGGAGCTTCTAAATAAGCTCCATTCATTCACTAATTCATTTGTTAGGTATTTTTTTCATCGAATCTCATTACTCGATTCATTTTCATCATACCTTAATTACTCCAAAAATATTCAAAATCCATTGAACGTTTGCTTGCCTCTACATTAACCATATTTATCAATAAAATGCTCCAGGGTTTATGCAAACAACTGCCTTCTCTATTGTATCCGACAGAGTAAAAGTGCCTCCCTAAAAGAGGAAGTGCCACTGAACATTGATTCACACTCAAAACCGCACTCGAAAGCGGATTGTTACCGTCAAATGGTCGATTGATAATTCCCCTCCATGATGCATAAAATTGAGCCCGCGTAAATAAATAAATATGAAAATTCAATTAGCACAAGATGAGCCTAAAATGCAACAATAGCTACTAGCCCAAACTGCAACACCGCTACCACCGCCGATGAATGGTAAGCCGCGAGTGTGACCAATGTTCAGGACAGCAATTCAGGAAACAATATGCCTTCACCGGTTAAGCACGATTGTGTTGCCCTATTGAATACCATTTTTTTTTTTTGTATGCATATCTACCGAAACAATGAACCGGCCGTGAGGAGCTCGATGAGTGGATCAATGCAGTACCGAAACGAACAAAGGTACGGTGTTCATTGAAACAATCGTTATGTTTCACACTCACCATGACGGTTGCTGTCGACATTTGATGCGCGACCGAAAGGAGGTACGGCATGCAGGGTGTGTGCTAATTAATTAAATCCAGCAGTCGTCACTAGTACTTAGAAGCTTTGCTCGGTGAATTTGTCTGCTAGTCAACGAACCTCCGGCTAACCGTCGTGATTGATGAACATGCTTCTCGATTGCTGCGTTGCTGCCTTTCCTTGTAGGTTTGAAGTTTTTGAACCTCATGCAGGTTTTTGATAGAAAAAAAATCAAATTTAAATGACATACGTTCACGCCTGAAGGTACGCTAACATTGTGTTTTACAATCATAACACAATTACAAAGCTTAAACGAAGAATGCCATTTTATTTCCCTCAAGAACTAGAAGAAGGGCTTCTTCAATTCTTTCTTAGCTCTATTTCTTAGCCTCATTCTTAATTCTAGAAAAATTTTTTTATGATGGTTAAGTTAAGTGTATCGAAATAAATGTTATTGTTGAAATTTCAATTCCGTTTTTTATTTAAAATAATTAATGTATGGATTGCATACTTTTAGGCGTTCAATGCCGAAAAGATGTTTTAAGCTTAATTTTTCAGCTTTTTTTATAACATCTTAAAAAACTCTGAGTAAACCAACTAATAAAACAAAGTATTCATCTTTTTTCAACCACTATTACTATAGTTTAATTTCATTTGCTAAATTTTCTTCCTTCGCTTGTCATATTTCCGTCACTTGAATTCTTCGCTCGTACGAAAACAAAAAAACAGTTCAACGCTCGGTACTATCCAAACGTGCGCAAACGCTCAAGTACAAATTTGTTTGTGCAGCGAATCACCCATTGCAAATGCAATTAACACCGTTTGCAATAAAGTAAAGCGCATCCAAGCACCAGACACCAGAACAATTTGTGACTTCCGAGATCTGAGTGCGAGGCGGGAAACAATTCTATTGAAAAGCGTGTGTTCGAAACTGCGAAACGTTCGAACTCTTACCTTCCACTCCAATCCATCCATCCATATGCGTGTGCATCGATACTCAATTATTGAAGCTGTAATGAAATTCATGTGTCTGTAGCGTGAACCAGCGGGAAAAAGCGCCTAGAACACTCTCGGAATGGACATGATGTTTTCCACCCAGCAACCACTTCCAATAACGTTCCACATACACACACACCCTACCCTGCACACTTGCACACAATCTCATCGGTGTGATTTTCCCGGAAAAGAGAGCCCAGTACACCACATTCGTTATTTCGCACTGTCCGACACCGACACGGAAACACGGTGAAATCCGGCCATGGGTTCTTGACCGGAAAAAGCCAAAATTCAACCAACACACAATTAACACCCTTGTCTCCTAACGCTGCCGGTAAAAGCGGTTTGGTGCTCGGGTGCGCATTCTTTGCTGGCCTGCTGTGCGAGGCCGCACACCGGAACCGCCGGTTCGTGTTGTGTGTTGGTATCATTTTGTGGTTCTCTGGTGAATATGGAACGCACCTTCCATGCTTAGCCTTGCACACAATGCAGCATCATACACAATGCGAAACCAATGCCAAGGGGGGGGGGGGGGCGGAAAGGTAGACTACTGTAGTAGCAATGGTACTGTGGTACGATGTATCGTTTCATCGTTAGCTTCAACCATACACACGGTCGATTCGCGTTCACAGTGCTGTGAGATGCAAAACTCCCGAATCCATTATTGTGGACAGTGTACCATCCTGGTCGTGTGCTTGATCCTGCCACTTGACCGAAACGCGGCGGAGTACGGGTTGCATTTTCCACCCTGAAAACCGGACGGACCGTACCGATACCCGGGGGTGGGGGGGAGGTGGTTGGAAAATTGAAAGTGACCACCGGCTGTGGCATCACTGGCAGCACGATCGTTAGAGAACTTTCACGTGTATTTGGTGCTGATGTTCCAAGCGATTTGTGCTTCGCCAGTGCCTTGGTACACCAATGAGATGATCGTCATTGCTCCTCGCTGTAGTTTGGCACCTTTTGCCGTTTGGTGAAATATTTAAATATTAATGCAAATCAGCGAATGAACACGCCAAATCGAAGCCGCA
>KB685946.1:0-14702 GCA_000349165.1 Anopheles christyi
GAAAAAACTCATTCTCTCCAGCAAGCGAAGCGAAACAAATTTGATTAATGACACACTGTTCTAAGAATTGCTGTAGCTCGGTGGCCACTGTAACGAAAAGCTAAAGCAAATGTAAAAACAAGGCATAGAAAAAGGGATACAACCAAACCCCATCTTTTGCAGGTCCGATGTGTACGTAACGCGTTGCTCAAAAGTATTCTGTGAACGAGCTGTACTATTTTTCAGTCACAATAGATGCAACCACATGGTATGCGGTAGCAAATAATTTGAATGAGAGGCATCGCATATCACACGTACACGGTAATGACGCGAAAATTGCATTTGTTTAACCATTTTAAATTACATTTTAATTATAAACTACATCTTTAGCGTGACATAAAGGACTGTACATATAAAACGCATTTTTTTCAATTTCGGATCAAAACAGAAAATGAGACATTTATAGATTTTATTTGTTTAAAAACATAAGTAAAAGGCAATTAATTTTGTATCCATCAAATCATTATAATTTTCTCGAGTAACTTTCAAATTTCACAAACGTGGTTTAGAAAATTCTTCTTCACTCCTAAATAATTACATTTCCAAAGGTTTTAAATTTATTTTAAACTAATTTCAATGTTTAATTAAAAAAAACAATCTGAACAATATTTTGTTTCTTTCTATTTTATGGTTTCTATAATAAAGTACCTAATGTTATAAACCTTTCATTAATAAAGATATATTGCTTACTATTAAACGTAACATGTTATTCAGCCTTTGTCTTGTACTGAATGTAAAAATATAAGATTAAAAAACAATAAAATTTGTCTACAACCACCCTAGGTTTAACAACTAAGGTATTACCAAGGGTAAATGACAATTTTCAGAGTCTGGTCAAACTACCAACTCATTGTGTATCGATCGAAGCTCGGTGACCTAAAAACTTAAAACACTTCACTAATCTTCTTTTCACTACGCTCTTTCAATGCAATCGGATGAGGCTGCTATCGACTGTCGGCCAGACACGGAATGCAAAAATTGACATCCGAGCACACCAAAATCGGTCAGCCACCAAACACGGACACTATCGTGAGACCGCGAAACTCCATAAATCTTTTCGTTCTCGGCCACAAATCAATCTCCGAATCTGACACAACCAAACACACACACACACACACACAAAGCTATGTGGAAAGGACATGAGTCCATCACCGGCTAGTTCTCACCAGCCCAATCGTGTATATCACGGGGAAGGTTTGCCGGCGCTCGGGAAGCTAATGAAAATTCAAATCACTCAATCGCGCGATCGTGAAAAGCAGGAGGCTTGAATAGCTGGAATCCTGACGCGTATGCAAACCAATTTCAATCGAAAGTACCTATCAAAAGCACGAAATCTTCACTATCTCATCTCAGTGCAAGTTTCCAACCAGCTCAGCCAGTCTATTCCACCGATACAGCTGCCATTTTTGGCCACATGCAACCATCTTCAACGCAAATGCTATTTTAGTCCAGAAGGACGAGCAACGTTGCTCAGCCTTCATACTATCAACCGAGTGTAAACCACATTTCACTAGGAAAAAAAACTGATACGAGGAAATTGAGATTGTTTATGAGAGTTTTGTTTTTCCCATTCGCACTATATTTGGGTGTGCTGTAGTTGTATATCATCTTGCTGTCGTTTCCTCGTCCTCGTAAAACAACTTTCCTATTGCCTTTTTTTCAGCACGGGAGGAGGAAGGGTTTTAGCACAGTGACAGATAAAAATACGCGTCCTTCATTGCTATTAGCAACGAAAAAGAGTAAAAGTGCGATTTCGCCATCAAACGGCAGGCGGCGAACGGAAATACGAAGCACCAATCATCTATTTGTGGTCAGTACTCTGAAGACATACGATAATGCTTGAGACCGTAAAACAAAGACAAACATTTTCTTTACTTCGAGTTTTCCCTCTGGGGAAGAGGTTGTTTTGTTTTTGCATTGCGGGAATGTTTTGTGTATCTTTGAATCTTCAAAAGTCGGTTCTTATGCATTTGTTCGAACCATCTCAGCCGAAACTTGTGCTTGTGGTGTTTTGAGAAATATTGCCTCAGCGCTTTTTTTTGCTCTGCTTAACAAGACTCTGTAGAGAAACTAGTGTCTCGCCATAGCATAAGCAGCAGTGATGACGTGGTAGTTTATGTTAGGGCGCCGTCAATGTCCTACGCAGTTATGATAAAAACATTCCAGCCTACTATATCATCGACAGTTATGCTCTGTGTACGCGTTCATGAAAAAGCTAACTCTTGATCGTAAAGCTAATAATAGCAAACAAAAACAATATAAACATGTGACCAAAAAAAAAAAACGCTAGAATGCCAGAATTTGTCCCACAGGCCTCCTTCAGAAAACCTGTACATGAGATAGAAGGAACAAAAACAAATCTACGTACTCTCACTTACCCTCCAGAGAGCAATGCGTGAGGGTAACGCTACATAGATCAACTACATTTGGCGTCATCCCTTAAAGCGCTCAGTACAACTGAAACCCAAACACAAAAAACCGAATTCCCCAAAAATGGCAACCGAACTGTCATTCGCGACAATATTTTTTGTGAATTTGATTTCCGGTTCAGTTTTTCCTCACACATTTTCCTGCACTGTGTATCGATTGTTGCTGTTTCCCCTTATCTTCACGCTAGTCATCAATAGGAAGGTTTTGAAACTGGCGGACTTGAGCCAGCCTGCTAACAGGATCACTCGCGGACGCATTTATCGAGTACTCGTTCCGGCCACAGGCCGATCGAACGATTCCTCCCGTACAATGCGAAGGGAGTACCACCATGTTGCCAAATCATTTGGTAAGGTCATTCGAAAAAAAAAACGCTACAAGCATGCATACACACAGCCGCAAACGCATACACTGGCACAAATGCCAATCGGTTCGAGCAATATTGGCGTCTGGATATTGGCTTTTCTCGAAAATGATACCGCCGGCCCAGCATCCACTGGTTTCACGGTGAAAATCAGCTTTTCTCTCCGGAAAGGAGACAAACCACGCCACAAAATAGATAAGAAATAAATTGCTAGCATTTCCCACCAGTGTCTTTTTTGTATCCGTTTTCTCGGTGTCCTGTTTTTTTCCGCTCGATAAACAGCACCGATAAAGACCCCTCAGCCCACCATGTTCAGTGTGTTTTCGTAGCGAACTTTAGCAGCCAGGTCTATTGGTAGCTCGGACACACGTTTGGTGATCCTCTGGGTAGCTTATAAGCCGCTTGCCATTTCATTCCATTTGCTTCCCTTATATTTGAGTAGTTTGAATGCATGTGTGGTTGTGTGCGTGACTGTTAGCACATCCGAGCTTGGAATGATTTGTTTTTACCATATTCGAAAATGCATAGACGCTCTCACCTTTCTCAACGATGTCATTTGGGCGTAAACTTGTAGAACAACTTATTGAACAACTATGGAACTTATGGGAACATATTGTATTGATGTTTTTTAACAGTTTTCTAAGACTTTTTCTACGAGGCAGCAGCCTTAAGAATTTTGCTCTTACTTTTATGTTGTAAAAATTTCAATTTGAAACCAGTTGTTATTTGAACCATTTAATTTCTTTCGACTTATATAAAACATCTTCAAACTCGTATGATTCAATTTTAACGCATTTATTCGGCATTCGGATTTCTGTTACAAGCTTTTTCGGCCGCTTGCTGTTATTTTTAAACTTAATATCATAAATTACCAGACTCTGTGTAGAATTCTATACAAATGGCCAAGGATTTCATATAAGTTTTAATGTTGAATGCCATTAGATTTTCTTAAATTGAATGCATTATGATGGCAAACATCACGCAAACTTTGAGAGCTATAAATGCTTTGAAATAAAAATAACATGTAAGCAAAACCAATGGAAACTTATGAAATTTTAAAAACCTTCTACACATTCTCATGCAGAAGAATTTTTTTTTTCTTTTTTATCTTCACAATCCTCGACAGTAGGTAGCTAACTATACATTCTGGAATCTAGAACCAGAATCATAAGTATTACGCTTAGCTCAAATGTTCTCGTCAGCATGGCCATAAGTGACAAAAGTCATCCATTTTTAACACTCAATATTCACCTAACATTACACCACAATTTCTTACATGGACACGAGAACGATTTTTCTTCCGTTCTAAATTACCGACACTGTGGCCAAACTGTGGCAAGGCCATTAAGCCACTTTCAGCATACGTTGCAAACGAGCGATGATATTGTGTTGTGTTACTAGTGGATGAGCTACAAAACAACAGCAAAAAAAAAACTCTACTTTCCTCGTGAAACGAAATGAACGCCACATGGTGATTGATTGCCGGGGATTTGCGTTCGATTTTTTTTAATGATAGGATATCCGAACACACGATGGTTGCAGCAAAATACACCGACAGCTAATCAACAGCTGTGTGACTCCAGCCACTACACTCTGCGCCTTCCACAGTATGAGAGGATGAAACAAGGATGAATGGTTTTTCATTTGGTGGTTTGGTTGTCAAACGCATTTTCATTTTCCCGCCGTTTGCTTATTGGCTGTTAAGCATGGCTTTTGTTTTTCTGTGTGTGTTCCAGCTATTTTTTGTCCTGCAACATCAACATCAAATCCTTCGTCAGCCATCGGAGATAGATAAATGTACTGATGTCGTGCATTTCTTTTAGCTAGAATCATCGGTCCGTTTCGGTTTCTTAATCATTCGCCATTTGGTGTGAACATTTTTACTTCTACTATTACTAGCTATACTAACAGTACTGATTTGGTTTTATCCACTGTTCTTTCATTTCATATTCTGCATCAGCGGTCCCTCTCTAACGAAAGCCACGTCGTGATGAAGGCGGTCGAGACTAACTACTCGGGGAAATACAGCTGCGAGGTGTCGGCTGATGCGCCTTCCTTCCACACGATCATCGTCTCAGGGGACCTGGAAGTAATCGGTAAGTATGGCTGAGTCGATAGGTATGTGCACCGACACGAATGTGTTTGTGGGAATGGCAAATAATTACTTCTGTCCTACCTCTTCGTCGCTTTAATTCGTACCAATCGAACCGATTTGCTGGACAGTACATCGCACAAAGGATGTAGGAAAATTGCTGACTATTTATGGCCATGCTGAATGGGCGATTTTAGATGAAAATCGCCCCCGAGACTTATCCTCAGCGACACGCTGAACTGCGAATGTAGAAAGATGTGTCAATTGTTTGCGTCGGGACAGAGTTTGGTTTTCTTTATGCTGTCAATTGGATAAGATAGTAATTTATTACGTGCAACAGCTAATGGTTCACAGAGCAAAGGTGCTTTCTACCATGAGCGAATTTTTCCTGTTTTTGTGAATTTGGTTTTTAAACCGAAGCTATTGTTTCGGAAATCTTATATTCTTCTTTAAGGAAATTTAATGTTTTTTTTGGTGTTTGTTTGTTATCCATGTTCGATATAGTGTTTTTGTTAAACACTATCACATGCTTCTTCAATCACATTACAACAACCAATAGTCTTGGTGGAGGCGTACTGTTTTTAATTCGAAACAATTCGTTTTTTTTTATAAATCTATTCTATTTAATTTTTTTTTAAATAATTTTTCATAGCGGTTTTAACATAAATGGTCTAAAAAACAGCTTAAATTTTATTGTATTTTTGTTGATACAATATATGATACAGATGAAATATGATCGAGTCAGCTATGTGTGTTAGTGGTGTAGATTTGTTTATGTTAGTATGTAAGTATGTAAAATTGTACAAAAGGGACCGTAATAACCAAGAACTTTCTTATTTACATAATCAGCAACATTTTAACATGCAGAAATGTACAATGTAGATAATAGCCTTGGTGGAAAAACTGTAAATGCAAAAAATATAGCATGTTTTGAATTTTAATCGTGGCATTAGTATAATCTGGAAGATAAGATCAGAGCTTTGAAATATATTTTCAAAAAAATAATACTTTACTTCCACTGGTTCTTCTGCCATTTTTTTACCAAAAATGATTCAACTGAAACCATTTTAAAGCAAATATCGTGGAATTATTTTTCACCCTGTAAATAGCCTGTTCGTGTTCGATATTACTAGAACTTCTTGGAAAATTCGTGTCAAATGTGATTACCAGGCTAGTATTACGAACAAGAAAACTTGACAACGTCGCAACGAAGCAACGACATTCAACAGCACCACCACCAAACCCGAACTGCGATCACGCTTACCGGTGCTACCGTTTGTAGCCGTGAGGCGTACAATTTAATATGGCCAATAAAAAATTATTAGATTTTGATCTCAACAGTTTCCATCGATCCGGGACCCAGTTTTGCCACTGCTTTTACTCACTCACTTTGAAACATTAGGACGCTGTCATCCAGTTCAATTCCTCTTGTTTCCTCCTCCATCAAATCTGGCCTTTCCGTTTGACATTTGCAAGCATTTGCGTTAGGGTCCCCTACGGGTGCAAAAGCACTCGAAAGCACTTTTGCCATCCGGAATGGTGGCTAAGAAACAGGAATGGAGAACAGTTTGCTATCGGGTGCGCTTTATTCGCACCGGCGCTCAATGTTGCCAATGATGTTTCTGTTTTTGCGTGTTTTTTTTTGCCTTCCAACTCCTCACACCAATAATCACACCCTCCCCTGGAGGGAAGGATGGTTCAATGATTTTTTATTGAATATTACCGCTCCCAGCTGGAGCGTACAAAATTGCCGTGGAATTTATTTATTCCTTGGCAATTCCACCGACCGAGTGTCGTTGCTTTCTCCGCGCTGCAAGACTTGCTTATTTTCTTTCCTATGAAAAAATACCTTCGCAGCGAAGCGTTTCCCCGTTTCTTACTGCTCGATCGAGTGGCATTTTGGGCATCTTTTCCTCTTCACTGTTTTGTTTGATTTTCCATCTTCCCCTAGACGCTTCCGACGCGCTTTCGGCATGCGAGTAATCGAGAGCTCAGTGAAGCACAAAACGGAACGGACGCAAAAGATAGCCGCGTGACCGCATAAATGTCAGCTCCCCAAAAGCGTAATGATCCTTTGCACCGGCAGGCTGCTACGATGTGACGTAATCGTGGCCAACATGGGGAAGAAGGGACAAACAACATGCACAACTCGGCCGGTACCACTGCAAGCAGTGGGGCGTGCTGAAATTAGGGGGTTTGCAACGTCGAAGCATTAATCCAGCACCAACTGGAGCGTACGAATTTATTGAACGAGCATGGAACCAACTTTTTTGCTCGCTTTTATTTTGTTACGCTTCTTGGAGCACATTTTTTGGACGCTGGAAAAAATGGTTTCCTTTCGGTCGTCCGGTCCCACTGAATCGAGAGGTAAATGAGATCGTTAGCGTGTAGTTGGGAAAATCGGCTCAGTCTGCTTACGAAATTGGTGGATTATGGCACCATTTCGAAGCTATGGTGGTAAGCTACCGGGTTTTGTATCAATTTTTTCAACGCAAACTGTATACACAGGTATGTTTGGGATTTACTGCATCAATATAACGACAGCGCCAGAATCAGGCAGCAATAATGAAGAGCATACATGATTCTAGCAGCTAACAAATATAATTGAACGATTGACGATGAAGATTATATACTCTCACTACACCACTAACGACAAACCCACAAACAGTACTACACACTTTAAAATTTATTCATCAGCTCCAAATTATCAATTGCCTACCCATTCAGCTACCGTTGTCGACAAATGAAATGTAATTAAAATCGATCATTAGTCAAAATATAAATTACCATCCCATCAGTTTCATCCTTTGGCTGTACGGTTTTGGTGATTCGATAGATTTGAAATTCGGTTTTAATTGTTTTGTTTGGATCGCAACTAAACTAACCTGTAATGGAAAAAAAAACTAGCGAGTATCGTACTTTTTGCACAGGGGCACACGAGAGAATATGAACATTTTGTGGCAACAAATCACATATCCCATTACAAATCCCTCATCTCATTTTGCATCCTATTATGCCGCTTAATAGGATTACATATATGCATTCGGGCCAGCCTCCCTGCCTCGCATGATCTGCCCATCGTTTAGCGGCCATATCAATTGCGCTGTAATCAAATGCAGTAAATACATCCCCGATATGCCTTGCCGTACGCTTTTGCATCGCAAATTTATTATCCTTGCAATACAAATCGCCCGCATACTCTAGCAAGCAAACAGGTTCGGGCAGTAAGCAGTGAGGATGCTATGTGCAAGGGATCTGGCACCAGTCGTTTCAGGTTCACACGCCAACGTTGGTTACACCGCCGGTTTACGCGGCGCTTACACTTGCAATCGCTGGAAAGCCTTATTTAATTACATATTAATTACATTGGGCCGGGGCTACGGGTAGGACTCTCCACACCAGTTAAGCAGCAAATCAGATTGCTTCGGCTCAGCGTCTTCTTGTTCTTCACTTTTGATGTTATCGGCGGTTGCACAGTGGCTCGTTTCTCACCGTTTGCCGTTTCAGCCCAACAAGGCCACGATCACGACGATAATGAATAATGTATTAGTTGTAAAATCTTACTAATCATCACGATACACAACACCGCAAGTACACTTCCGTGCATCTTTGGTAGTACTTAGCAACGACTGGCATTAACAGCAGCATCCAGGCGTCCGGTGCTGTCGCTGCAAGTATAAATTAATGATCTTCACCACCGTATCACTCAAACGCTACCAACTCTTTTGTGCCGACGAGACATTCGATGCTTGATGGAGGCGCTGTGTACCTTGGCAAGCTAATGCATTTTGTGGCTAATTCGCTTCAGTGCAGCAGCCCAGTTTTGAATGCAGTACGGCACAGTGTACGGCACGATAAATCACCAGTGTGCTTGATGGTGACCCTCGTCCAAGTACAAACCCGTAAGAACATCAATAAATCTAATGAACTCTGTTGGGTTGTCGTCGTTGTCATCAGTTCGGGGTCACGCTTGTCCCGGGCAGTAGAAAGGAAGCTGTATCGATTGTCAGGGACAGACACTGAAGCTCCATTGCTAATCGTAAAGGTGACATCATTTTTCAACACTGCTGGTCACTTGAGAAAATCTTTTAGCTTGTCTATGGAATGCATCGTTTGCGAAGTAGAACATCACAAATATTCAATCCTACTTGATGCAAACCTACGGCGAACAGTGTGGAATGATTCCACTCCATTGATTTTAGCCGAACAAGACTGCAGTTCAACTGAAACTGCAGCATAGCGAATAAAAATTGAGGTCAGCCTGGGTGGAAAATGTTCGCTTCTGCATGAGAAATGTTTGACTCCAAACCATACAAGCTTCATCTATCTTATTCAATTCGATTCCATCGCTCTCTGGTACACCTCTGCCAGACTCCCCCTGATCAGATAAATGTCTTTTTCATTCATCGTTTTATTCACTTTTTGAATATTTTTTTCTCTTCCATGCACAATATAAATATTCGGTTCAATACTTTGAACTGCATTGCCGGCATTATCATCACCATCATCGACGACACGGAAATAATCATCGCTGATCGACATGACCTACCGATGGACGGATCTCTTCGACCACTTTCAACAGAACCACCCATTGAGCAGCCATCGGTGACGGGGGTGCAGGCGCGGTACCGACCAGGCGATATTCTGCGGGCCAACTGCACCTCGCATAATTCTAAACCAGCAGCAAATTTGACGTGGACGATTAATGATGTACCGGTAAGATGTATTGTCTTTGCGGGTGGAAAAGCAGGTTGAAAGGTTGGGAGTAAAATAAATAAAGCAAATATTACCTTCGAGCGGCGTCGATCCTACCAACGATCCTTTTTGACAGGGGCAACCATGCACCTAATATGTACTCGTGGTAGAAACCCGTGTTCTGTTTGTTGTCGTTGCTATTGGAGCATTTTAGGCACTGTTTGGCTCATTGCCATTGAATGATGGAACTCATGTCGAAGGATCTGACTTGCAGTAAAAGAACGAATTTATTGATAGAACGACAAAGCACGCACCTTCAGCGACACGAGTTAAACAAGGTGAAAACAGTATTAACAAAGAAGAAAAAGAGAACACGTCTTCATGAAGGCTGCTTTTACCCATAGCGATCTGTTCGGCTATTGATAATCGATGAATGGCACGTTCCGACATTGCATGAGAAAACCTTGCTTCTTTTTTTGTGTGTGTTTGTTTTTTTCTTTCTTTGTGGTTGAGGTTTACAAGACAAGCATACGCACGCCAGTAAACTCGTAATGAAATTAGATTTCCGGCTTTGACAAGCGAATACGCGCGTGAAGCGAAGCGAAATGAAAGAAGTGAAAGCGAAGCCGTTGCCATGAGTAATGTAAGTGCGCCAAGTACGAGGTGCGAGGAACGTAGCTACTAAAATGTTTCATTTTTCTACTTGAATGAATGTTCCCTTTGAGATATTTCCTGGTAAGCATATACGAAAAAAAAAACAAGAAGAGAAAAACGCACGGAATGTAAAGTTTGCTCGGAAAAACCATCAACGATCACTTGGTTAGCCGAACGTTTTCTGTTCGTTAAACGTATGTATACGTTTGATTTGGAATTCTCGTAGAGAGGAAGCGTTACAGAAGAGAGATGAATAGAAAATCGAATTTCCCTTTCGAGCGGAATGGTTGGCGTGCCATTGGGTGAACCAACGCAGCGAGCTGAAACTGTCGCTGTGGCCACAGGATTTTGGAGAGATCCTGCAGCAAACCAAACAGGATTTTAAAAACCTATTTAGAACATAATTGAATGTACACTTCTCAATCAAAGATAATTTCACGCAAGACTGCGGCTAAGCATAGATGATAGTACGAGCTTTAAGATGTAAGGTAAAGTTGTTGTATAGAAACGATACAACAGCACACCTAAAAAGCGACTTGTTGAGAGCTTAAATTGATAACCAACAAGAAAAATTGCGTGAAAAAGAAAGCGAATTATTAAGGATTTTAATAAAATAGTGTTTGTGTTTTGTTGTACAATATTTCATATTTCGTATCACACTTGAACTTACATTTCTTAACAACATCGCAGTTGAATATTTGCGATTTTCAAATGACTGATTATTTAGTGACTGCTTTTATAAAGATACTAATTTTTCTATTATTATTAATAATTGGTACAACTTAAAATCGATGCACCGATTATCGCAGCATTCCAAATATAGAACAGTGGGTAAATATGTACTTTTTTCGCAGTTTAACCATTGAATGTCAACAGCAAACAACAGATATGTGAAAAATACCTTCTGAAATAATATGAAAATCGCTTATAATAGGCCAGCACATGGCTTTTTTGCCAACTGTTCCCCAGGATAATCGAAAACTGAAAACATACCGATCTGTTTCATTTCTCCGATCATATTAGCCTGAGCTCTTCTGCGCCATCTTCGTGCCGAACAGGTCGATACAGAAGTTTACTTTTCAGGCTCATATTATTTCGAAAATGATGTTTTTTTATTGATTCCATGAAAGATTTGTAAAATGCATAAAGATTAATTAGGATAGCCAATCTCAAACGTACATTATAGATTCCTTAAATGGTTGGAAGATCACTACAGTTATAATGGGTACGTTGCAATGCAATTATGTATCAGACGTGTCACACACACATCATATTGTGGTCGAAATTTGCTGATAAACACACTTTTTCAATTGCTTAAAATAAGGTTAAACATTTCATCTTTTTCATTCCGTTATAGTGAATAAAGACATCCCATTACATCACCTCAAAATGATATTGTACTCTTAATGCATATGTACAGTGCTGCTCAGCCTCCGGCTTCCTCGCTCCCGTCGGTGGTTTGAAATAAATCCCAAAGTTTCCCCTTAGCTACCGGCAAAACTAATCAAAATTTCGTTTTGTTTTAATATAAATCATTCTGTACGTTTCTCTTGTTTTTCACGCCTTCCGCTCACAGATCCCCCCGCAGTACGTGAAGCTGTTCTCACCGATGAGGGATGCGTTCACTGGACTGGAGACATCCATTGCCGGTGTCAACTTTATGGTAGCGCACGATCATTTCGTAAAGGGAAAGCTGAAGGTAATTATTCACCAACCGAAATTTGCATCAGCCGTTGCTTTTTCTAGCTATTGTCATCCTTCATCACTCACCCAAAAGTTTGAGTACCTTCTTGTCATTTCGTACAGTCCTTTATATAAAACTGTCCATTCTCTGTCGTCTTTTAATCAAGTCACCCTCGTAGTACCTAATCAAAAACCGCCCAATTTATCCTTGTCGATGCGTGATTTTCTTTACACTTTTCCTACCATTGCATCACTAGCCGCTGTAACCTTGTTTTGGTCATGTTTTCTAGAAGGTGGCCATATTTCACACCACAGTACTTGGGCTA
The DNA here is from genome assembly GCA_000349165.1 of Anopheles christyi. Lineage (NCBI taxonomy): Eukaryota > Metazoa > Arthropoda > Insecta > Diptera > Culicidae > Anopheles > Anopheles christyi. The sequence goes on from KB685946.1 coordinate 12,281, forward strand.
CATTTGCGGAATTGACTGTACAATGTAGAACAAGCGAACAAAATTCTGCCACCGCACACGGTGAATACAAATAGCAAAATTTATTCCATACAAAACCGACCAGAGTTTGCAAAGTCCTCAACCCAACAGTTCATGCGCTCGTGTATTGCCTGGCAAGGAAAAACTTTTCCCATCTCGATGCAAAATAATTTGGATCCTCCATTCCCGTGTCTCTTTTGGTTGAGACAGTCCTAACCAAAATGCATTCAGTCTGATGATTGGAAGGCACTCGGGAGTAGTTCAATGATTTCCATTGGTTTGTTGCGTATTATGAGTTATGCTTTAGAGCATAGCAAAAAACAGCGACCGCGATACATTGTGTAAGCTCGTTGGCGATTTTTGTGTGTGCAATTGGTACACAAATGTTTAAAGTTTTACCTTTTGCTTCAATGGGAACAATACAATAGAAGAGACGATTGTAAAAGGTGATGAAATATTGTACTCAGTACCGATAGCGACCCCGCATGCAGCATCAGATTAATTAAATACACGTTAAAGCGACTGGTTAGCTGATTACTGGATACTCTTTCCTTTCACCTACTGTTCGTCCTATTGATGTTAAAATCAACTCAAATAGCTCTTTTTTCCTCGATAGCTTCAGGTCTCCCTGACAATGTGGTCAATGTTTTCACGGAAGAGAAAAAGAGAACCGATGCAAAGCGGTCAAGAGGAAAAGTTTAATTAATTAATTATAAATTTTCAAAAGCTCAATCTGACAAAGGACTCCGCATAGAGGATGAAAGGGGGAAAGACAACGTTCTACAACGGAAAGGTTTATAGAAAACACCTCTGTACAATTTCGTACAGCGATAAAGTGATGGAGTTTTTTTGCTTGCTTTTAATAAAACCAGTTGAAGTTATGCAACATGAGAAAAGAAATTGATTTCCGTGTTTTATCCTTCGTCCGCTTGAGTCGAAGCAAAAGACAACAAAGCCGTTTTCACACAGTCACCATCATGTTTACTTCCACAACGATTTATGAATATTTTACACTTCCATTCGAGAAACGTCCGTTTGGCACTCCCTCTTCTCAGAATCGCGAGAGATGTTCCAAAAATAATTCCTCATTCGACTTTCAACAATCACTTTTCCATGAGCTAGCCAACAATACATGACATTAATTAAAAGTTTAATTGATTTTAACAGGGCCGTGCTAGTTCCGACAACGTCTTGTTGGGTCAAATTCTATTAGAGTACTTTTGTCTATCGTGGATCAGCTACGTTAACGTCACAATTTCCATAATTATTTTTTGTTGGGCGTACAGTTTCCATCGCTCAATGACTATGGGCTAGATAGAGTTTAAATCACGATGGAATTAGAAATACCGAAAAGACAAATTAAATCCCGAATGGCAACGGGGTACGTATTTTACAAAAGTACAATCATTAAAAACAATTTTGTTTTGGATTGCAATAGTCCTTGAATGAACAAAACAAACAAAGAATGATACAAAAGAAAATAATTGATGCCAAAAAAGGAAAAAACCCTTTCCAAATAACTTTTTTAACAGAGAACAACAACAACATATCTTTCATACAGCAACATAGCAAGCCGTTCCTCATCTCTGCTAATAGGTTAATTAGGATCTTTAAGCTATGATGCTTTCTCACATTCTCTTTTCTTCCGCGTTTTAGCTAAAATGCTCCGCTTCGATACACCAGCTGTATCATGAGACCATCGAACAGCTCGTGCCGGAAGATCGGCCCCGGATATTGGCAACAGGCGTATCGGCGAGCGGTCACAGCATAAACCTCTACCAAGGTACGGTACATGAGACCGAACCGACGGATCAAAACGACGCCTATCTCACTGTGAACGGCTACAAAGGTAAGCGGTCTTAATCTTTGTGGTTTAAGATAATGTATTCAAGTTAGAACGAGCAGCTTTCCGTAATGCACTCTGACTTTCATTGACCTGTTGAGCAAGGTATGCAGCACTATGCGATTCTTGCACAATCGACAAAAAAGGATATGTTTAAGCGCTATTTTTAAAGTAACTAATACTCTATTCAAAGTAATCTTCAGCTGAAATTTCCTCGCAATTTATCGAACATGATTTGTTTTTGATGATTTGGGGGGACGGGACCTGCCCCCCGCAGCAACGGCTGACTATCCGGCTGCGCGGTAGAAATAAGTCTCGTAAGCCTATATAGGCCGGCATGACCGCATAGGTCGTTACTCCAAACTACTACTTTTTTGACGTAGAACATAACTTTCCCATCATGATCAGCTTCTTCGCTAGGGAATTTGTCAAGTATTTGTGTCGATAAGCAGGACTGCAATTACAGCGCATACTCGCACACTATGTGCAAATGCAAACGTTGCAATATGAGCATGCATCCAGCGAGCTATGGGCAAACTGTAGTAAGATGATATTGCAGTT
>KB685957.1:0-14651 GCA_000349165.1 Anopheles christyi
CAGTTCGCAGCAAACAGCTCTTTGGATTGAACTCAAAATCTGACTGACTCAAAATCAGACGCAAAATGTATGTAAACATGCCACCCTGCAATCAGGGTGCGATCATACTTTAACAGGCTTCTGTTTTTTACGGGGTGTAGCCTATCGCGTGACTAGCACTTCGTGTTTGATGGTGGTAGGCTGTAAAAAATCATGAAATTGATTAGTTACATTCGACTGCCTTTGATGTGCTGAGCTATAAAACACTCATGTGCTAATGTGGAAGACAGCGTGCACATAAGCTGTGGATAGCTGTGCCGTAGTGTTGGACGATAGTAGATATATGATTAAACAATGGATTAAAATTTCTAAAATTGAATGCATAGAATGTTTCGTAGAAACGTATTTTGCAAACGCTTTTCAATATTAAAAAGTATGATACATGGTGTGGGATCTAAAATCTCCAAAGTGTTGTAAGGCTACGAATGAATTTTGTTGTTTGTTATCTACTAAAGCATCGTTTCGATAACCTTTACTAGATATCAGCGTCAGCTGCTAACCGAGCCACGTGTGTTCGTTTTGGGAAAGCTTTCATCAGCCACTCGTGCTATTGTTACTGCGAAGAATCCGCTGCTAGCGGTTTCAGGGGTGTGATTTAGTGGAATGTTACTGCACATGGTAATTTCGTGAAACGTCTACATAGGTGATGGATGGAAAACAAGCACAAAATTTTGCCCAATAGCCGTCGGCTCGTTGGCTCGCTTGCTGAATGGACTTGCACTGAAACTCAATGCATTCGACTTTGACATGCTGTGTACCAAAATGCATCGTTGTGCAGGCGGGAATACGGTAAAACAGTAGAGAGTCCTACGGAGTAGCACCATTATATAGCTACCGGAAGCCAAAACAACCGGAAACTGATGAGTGGCGTCTGTTGAAACATCGTTACAGGAACGAATCGACCATGCAAAATGGTATCTGTAATGTTTTGCATGTTGTTATTTTATGTCTTAGCAGGAATTGTGTAATATCAAAAAATAATCTTAAAATAAAGAACTACGCTATATTTGTCCGTGATAATCAATTATGTAGATTTCCACAAAAGGTAAAAGTAATCCAATAAATGAATACTAGGAAATACAAGGGTATTTTTCTTTGCAAGTTGGAAAAAATGAACCGGAAAGCATATTCTTGTCATCACGAAAATCGCCAATAATTCAATTTCACTAGAAACCAAGCTGCCGCTCTGCCTGAGAATGATTTTGAATTGTTGAAGTGGAGCTCGAGTTTCAATGGGTAACGGAGGAGAAACGACCGAAGTGATATGGGACCTCCTTTATGGGTTGACACAGCGTGAAAAACCTACGCCTTCGACTGTAGCAGTTTTATTTTTAGACCATCCGAGTGATGTGTGGTCTTTCACTTGTTTGAACACAACAGTAGAATGTCGCGTCAATTTCATGAAACTGTACGCAAAGCTGGTCGCAGTAGAAGGCTTTTCAATTCCCCTCAGAGAACAGTGATTGTAACTAAAACGGGGCTATTTCTTGAAGATACGTATTAGGTGTGTATGAATGTTTGGCAGATATTTGAACAAGCATTTTAAACACTTTGTGTCGTAGAAGACAAAGATTTGCAGTTATGAAATTTAGTGTCGCATAGTTTCTTTAAAAGTTTATTTGTTTATTTTACCATTAGATTTGTAAAGAGAAACATATAAAAGCTGTATTTGACAGATTGTGCCTGTCTTGGAAACTTTCTAAGGCGTAAGAATCAATACGGTAGTTAAACAATTGTTTTTCCAAAATGTATGCGTTTTATAAATAGCGAAAAAAAAGCTTTTATACCCAAAAGAAACTGTTTTTTTTTTTCTTTTTTTTTATTCAGAAGGAACGGCCATGTTAGGCCGTATTGCTAACTGTTTTTTTTTCTTAACGCCATGAAAAATGCAAAACGCAAACATACACACTGTGCTTCGTCACAATTCACACTGTGCACTGTCGTCGTTAAAAAGTCTATGCCTTTGTTTTCTCTTTCAGGCAATGCGCGCTAACACGGGCTCACTGATGAAAATTTAAACTTCGCTGCGGTGAAGCTTATCCACAGTCTCCCAGGGTCGTGATTCGCTGAATCCGGTCGTATCGATTCCGGTTTGCTGGTCTTGGTGTCTTGGTGTGTTGGTGTGTAGTTTTTCGGTGCTATATAAGAAGCGAACTTACATTTTCAATGTCGATCCAGTAAGTTCCCAGCTAGAAAATGCAGTGTATTATTCCTATGTAAAGCTGCTCGTTACGGACGGGATAAACATTGCACAAACAGCACCGAACGGTCTCACCATGTAGGTGAAATTGTATGCACTTCACATCATCGCATTGCACACTAAACACACACACATACACACACAAACAAACACAGGATTATTTGATTCGCTTCGAATTTATTGTAAGGATGGAATCCTTTTTCAACAATTGAACAGCAGTTGGACCCTTTTACTTGTACACACAAGCAAAAGCATACATGTTTATTGGCGATGAATGATAGCTGAATGGTATCAAGTTGCCAAAAAGTGGAAAACATCGATGAATGATTTCACTTCACAAACCATTATTGTGACACTCCGTTCACCCTAACCGTGTCATGATAAGGGTCACACAAGATCGGTCACGAAACAACTGGTCACCACCGCATCATCAATCGCAGCCGTTGAAAGCACGGCGTTTATGCCTCACGTGCCCACAAACATCACAGAAAAAAACACACACACACACACACACACACACACAAACTCTTACTGCTTCCGTTCACTTTACCACCTCACTGGCACACTGCGGTAAAACTCACTGGAGACGAGCTCCCAAATTCACCGAAAAAATAAAGAGGAAACGCCGCAGTACTCTCTAGTGCAAGTTTTCCTCCGTGCAGTGGGGGTTAGCAGATGAAATTATGCTGTAGTGGTTGGGTGGTTTTTGTTCACCGTTTGTTGTTGCTGCTATAACTTCTTGTTGCACGTCTTTTTTCGATATTCCTTTTTCGCCTGGTGTTTGGAAGTGCCGTTGGCCACCCTCAGCTCGAAAGGCGTCCAACCGTCTGCTGGTTTATCTGCAGTCTGCAGAGTATAATTGTTGGGTGCGCGAGAGAGGGAGAGCCAACAATCCCGCGAGAACGAGAGCAATATACGCGTCTATGGACCACAGTCGAGTGGCCTGGAAGCTAGTCAACGGCCACCTTTGGGTCACCCCGTTGGACGGTTGGTGTGTTGTTACGCATCGTACCGCGAACGATGCAGAATTCACATTACCGTTGTCAAAATCGATCGCACGATTGCGTTAGGGTGAATGTGTACGGTAGAGCTGCTACCAAGGAAAATTGTTACGATACTAAAGACCGGAAGCGAGCGCGCGCACATGTGTCTGCGTCTAATGTGCACTAGAACACTTTTGCGACTGAACCATTCTCACCCGACGGACGGTCTCGAGACTTCAAAATACTGCAACGTCTCCCTGTGTTCCGCATGCTTTGTTTGCGGTCAGCTGAGCTGCGGAAGAGAAACATACTGGCTGAGAGTGAGAGCAACGGTAATGCGTTACAAGAGCGGAGAGAGCAGTATGGCCATTACGCCATATCGAGAGGCATCAGATGGAGACGCCTGGTGAGTGACTGAAGTAACAAAAACCCGGCATAACAGCGGCACGATGGGACGGGCACACGGGATATTTTACATTTGCCGGCAAATAACTTTGCTCTCTTCACGTATATTCTCACCGGTTATTTTACCTTAAACTCTTTCGAGTTTTTGAGCGTATGTATATGTTTGTGAGTCTGTGTGTACTGTGTTAAGTTGTTTTGTTAGCGTATACGACACGCGATGTGTCACGCGGTTGGGTGAAGCAAACATATGAACGCTATTTTAAGATGAGCTATTTATTCAGGATTGTTTTCGATGAGCCAGAGGCTAAATTGGTAAGCAAACAAAGATAAAGCTACTTTTCTGGAGAGTGTCACAAGCGGAGCCCCAATAATACAGATAGGGGGGGTTTAAAATACGAATTTATGCTATAAGTGGTTCTGGTCTTGTTTATTTTAGTTAGTTATTTATATAGTATTTTAGTATTGGCAACATTTTTTTCTGTGAATGGCTATTTTGTTTTGGTATTTGATTTTTTAAAATTACATGTGGTGAGCATTTTAAAGCAATAAAACGTAAACTTTTTTAGCCTTCTCTTAAAGCTTTTACAGAAATGGTGTGTTTTTTCCAAGGACCGTAAAACAGGAACAGAAACAGTTTCGCATACATAAGCTATGCAAACAAATTTAGCACGTGTGAAAAGGAAGATGTATGGCATACCAGTAAGGTAGCACAATGGTATAAGGTATTTGGAAAATGCTATTCTCGAAACTGAAACACTGTATCATTTCTAACATTCCAAGTTGCTGTGTTGAAACTGAATAGCTCATTCATGAACAGAAGCATGACAGCTGGATGGAACGTAAGAATTCGTCCAAGCGTTGCTAAGTGAAGAAGCAAAAAATGTTCGCAAAAGTAAGATGCTTTTAGAAGCGAATGCCATCTAACCAAATTTTCACCAATTCACTTTGCAGCTACGTTTGTTCTAATAAGCAATTTTAGGTTTTAAGCTTTTCTATCTCTTCACCGGAAATGAAAACAGCTGCCTAGAGTTAGCCTTTAGCACGAAGAGGAAAACATCGCTTGCATCCTCGACAGCTTCTCTCATGTGCTGTGGGGAAATATGTCATAACACTGACGTCACACTGCTGCAAGCGTACACTCACCCCAGGTTGCTCACCAGTGAGTGTTAATGTCTGGTGAGCTTTTGAGATGAATTTTTTACTCTTTGCAGTATTTTTCTCGCAGTTGAAAGTTGTGTGCGAGGGCATGGCTTTAGTCAAGCGGTGTACTACATTTAGAAGAGCCACGAGTTTTGTTTTCGGGATTTTGTTTGGGAACTTAACCACCAATTTAACTTAATACTCTCCATGATAGTAATACTCTCATTTTTTTCTCTACCTCTCTCTGTTGATCTGCTTTTTTGTATCTTTTTCTGTTCTTTTTTGTAACTTTTCTCACAGTTTCCCCACTATCGGTCTTGTTTTTGCTACGTTTCTACGGGATGCTGTACGTTATTTACGATCTCCAAAAAGATGGTTTTTCTTTCAGTGGGTTTTCCTCCCAAGAGCAGTGATTGCTTCAACAGCTGTTGTGCAGTGTACAATTAAAATAAAGTGGCGGTGTTTGTGCAGGAAGATGGAACGAAAAGAGTAATAAAATCAAAAAAAGATTAGTACATGCAGAACCTATATATATATGAATGTTTATAACGTTAAATGGTTAGCATGCTGGATTATTGCCTTTATGTTTGTTATACTCTTCTCATTCTCATTTTATTTCCGCAATCCTGGTCTGCCACGATCTTACTCTGCTAAATATATCGAGGAGAATTCTGTTTCTAATTGGTTAACGCATAGAAGGATGGTCAGTCTTGTGATAAGCAGGGCTCGAAAGCGATAAGATTTAAATCCAGGACGCAGTTTTTGATGTAACTTTTCAATATCGATCATTGTCGTTATTTCGGAAGTCAATTAAACAACAATTAAATCTCACTTTAATTAAATCATTTGCAGTTTTACTTTGCTAGTAAGTTTCGCTTGACCAGTGAAAAGAAGACAGGAAAAGGATGGTGACATTTCTTTTATCCCACTCAAATATACCTTCTCGTAACGATGTAACTCTTTCAATTGAGTTAGTTTCTTGGAATTCTACCACAAGTAGTACTTTTTCTTCTCGAGTCAAGAAGTTTATGGACGTTCGATGGGCACCGAACAGAGATCTGATTGTTTGTATACACTTGGTTGACGTTTCGTTTGAAGTTTCAACGAGGCATCGCAATTTGAGAAAGTTTTTCCATGAAAATCCCTTTCAATGTGCTACACTTTTGTTAAGAACGTGGTTGAGGGCAAAGACAGAGGGTTGCGGCCTCAAGACAGTAGCGCTGTTCAAATGCTTCAACAAATTTATTAGCTTCACTTCAGCTCCTCAGTTGAAGCATTTTCATTATCACTTCAGCTGTTGGTTGGTGCGTTGGGTAGGGCATGCGGATGTCTCCAGCGACACGGCACCGCTTGTGATGGCATGTTTGCCGCCCGATATCCGATCACTTTTCATTTACAGCCTTCCTTTTGTGAGATTTCACTCTCTTTATCGTATTTAATATGCTAAGAATGATTGACAGCGCAGCATGCGGGGTGATAAAGAAGGATGGTTTGAGGCAACAAGAAGGGATATTAGTTGAAAATTCATGTTTGAAGTAATTTCTTAATCGTCGTCCATAGGAAAAAAAGGTGTATGTTTTGGATACTGTATTATTGTAATTAATTTACTGTACATATAATATTGTGAAAGTGTAGTAAGCGGAACATAATTTAAAATAATATATATTTGAAAGCAATCAGTTGTTTGAGATGTTTGTGTTTGACATAATGAAGGAATTTATAGCGTGTAAAAAAAAACTTTTCTTTTGAGCAAGATTCCATATGTTTAAAACCTTCAATTTTCTGAATAAAACATACAATACAAATATACAAAAAACACTACAATGTTAGATCAATCTCAATTACAAACAGGGACGACGGACATTGTTCTAGATGAAAGAAACAGTAGATAATTGCATTATAGTGCTTGGGTAGCTGCCGTTGACATTGAAAACAGGGCTGTGGCCTTGTTGTTTGTCGCGTTCGTGAATACTGGCTTAAAAGTTGTACAGCCAAAAGGAAGAGCAAGGTGACTGAGTTGGTTCGTGGTTTAAAGTATTATATCATCATTGTACGTACATGGGAAAGCTGTAAGCGTGACGGGTAAATTACCATTTAAATATTTTACATGAACTACATGAACTAGAACACTGGAATTGTTATCGAAGCAACATGAACTGAACTTTACATTTCAATTAAAAACATATTAACTCAAAATGCTGACAATGAAAGTAAATCATTGCCAAACTAACAGCAAACGTTTCAAAAAGTATATCGATTAATAAGTATTTACTAAACAAAAAATATTGTTCGCGTCATGTGAATGCGAAACAATAATAAAGCAGTTTCAACTTTAAAAAGATAGCGTAAGAAACCCTGTAAATTGTTTTGATTTGGAATACCAGGAACTTTCGTTTCACTCGGAAGCTTTTTTAAAAGGATACATAAAAGCTTTACCATTTAAGCTTATAGTGTAAGAAAAGGAACTTTCTGACATCTTGTGTCACTGTTATACACCTGTGTTATGTTTTATGTACAATAGATGGTGGTTAGAAAAGATATTATGTGTTTATTCTGTCTTCTCCCTTTATTGTTGTGTCTTCCCTGTCTCGTCCAGCCTCGAGTAAAAAAAACTTGATACGTAGAAAAAAAAACGTGCTGAAGATCGTTGAAATTTTGAAGTTATTCTTCCCTCTCTAAGGTGTAAAGAGCCATATCCAGTAAGGAACAAAAGCGGAGAAATCTGTTATATTCCTCAAACATACTGCATGGTAATGGCATCCACAATTAGCGTTACTCATTATTACAAAACGACTATATTTTAAAAAGGTCAGCAATGTATATGTTGATTGGTGAGCAATTTTCACCAAACTGTGATATTAATATTACAGTATCCATACTGGATCGTAAAGTGTTCGCCATCTGTTCCGAACCGAAAACTGCCGAAAATGCAACAGAGAGGAAATAATGCTAACGAAATCACAAAAATTAATTATGCATTTGGTTTTAGAATATGGAAGGTGTGTGAAGAATGCCGGTTGTTTGGATTGCAGGAGGTTTTCAATGTGGAAATTTCTGCATGCTTCAGTGATTGACTGCTAGTAGGCTGTGCCGGTCCACACCGATGCGGCAATCGATCTAATCAAGCTATTTTGTTGGGCCTATTTTTTCATCCTGAGCCATATATAACTTTTATTAAAAGCTATTCAGAAAATAGGACAGAAACTATCGAGCTTGACCATCTCATTAGCGGGAAGCGGAAATTAATCCATTATGCTGTATGAAACAAACAAAAGCATCATTTTCATTAATTTCATGGAAAATTGCTCGGTATCCAGCTTTTTAATAATCATTAGTGAAAACAATTTTTGGCATGATTGCTCGTGTATTTATTACGATCGTTGCGTTACAGGCAACACAGGTAGAAAAGTTCAAACATTCAAATCACGATGCCCTCGTTAGTGAGACCCACCAGCTTCTTGTCACAAGGCGTCAAAACACTGCTTTGTCTTTGGATCAGAAGCAACTGGTAGTTGATTGCTACCCTTCTATATGATTGAATTGTATGTCGTTCGTTACTCAACTCCCGCAAACGTCGCAAAAGGATGAAAAGTATTGGAAGCAAAGGAAACGGTGTGAACTTTCTCTGTACCGTACTGAGGAAATCCTTAAGCCAATAAGAAGCAGCCTACCTCGACACTCGATTAAATATTGATTTTACTAAAGGGGTAATGGAAGGATACGAAAATTTGTAAGGTAACGGCCGTTTGACCGGTAAGCTGCAGGCGAAAATTTGACGGTCGGAAATAATCAGAAAGTCTAATCAATCAATCCGACCCACATCTTTTAGCAAGGGCACTGTGGATGGTGTGGCGACATGATTGAAGAAGTTTTTCATCGTCAATCCAAGATGGCAAACGATTGCTTTATTGTTTGCCGATGAAACGAAAGGAACGACCGTAATAATACTGCTTGGAATTGAATCGATAAAAAGTTGGAAATTATTGTCGATTTCCCAGGGGCGGTAAGGTTTCAGTGCGATTTGAATACGATAAGTTGTGAGGTGAAAAAAGGAGATTGATATTATAACGGTTTGTTTTTATTGAAAATAATGCTTAAATGTTAGTTATAAAATTATTTTAAATTGAATTTTGATAATTTAAACTATTGCCACAAAACATTTACATTCGTATACAAAAACTGATTTACAAGGTATTGAAAAGTTTATTTACCTGCGTCGGAAAGTGCACTTTTGGCATGTGAAATAGAAGAACATTGAATTGGAAAAAGTGAAGTAGTTCTCGTAACAAAGCTAATTAATTTGCTCAGAGCAAATAGTGACTCATTCACAGCCTTAACGTGATACCATTTTGGGGTGAAAATTGATTCATGGCTAGTACCGATTGCAACAATCACTTAGTCGGTATCAAAATCCAATTTATCAAGCAATGAAAGGCAGATACACCAGATTGGTGTTGGGTGTTGCTAATACCCAATCTACACTGCATGAAATCTCCATCTCGGTTTAGTGAAAAACATGGTACCGGACACCTACACGCACAGCACTTCTTTATTTGATATCGTAAACCGTTGGGTGCATGGTACGAACCTTGGTTCGTGTGTGTGTGTGTGTATAATTGTTTGCTTTATTAGTTTAGTCACACCATTTATGCGCTTAATTTCAGCTCACCATTAAAGTGGTTGCCTTTGTCATCTGGTAGTTTGTAGGTTTGCCGCACAGTATGTCAAACGGAGGCTGGTGTTTAGTGAAATGTTTTGCGTTGTTTTATTTAAACACACTCTCTCACGCACCCCTTTCAGTGGCCGTCCCTTTCAACCCGCTTTGGCCAATGGTGTATTGCAATGTGTGCAGTATGTGTTCAATCGGTGACAGTGGGTAAGAATGGAGCTGTTAGCACTGCACTGTTGAAGCGTGCCGCTTGCAAAATTGGGCTATAAATTAGCAGCATGCATTTGTTTGTGTATTTGGGTTTGGTTTGGTTAGCAGAAACAAGCAAAATTGGTCATAAATTTTTGGCACCAATGGAGTCATTAGTCTCAGCCGAGGCTTTCGCCCGAGTCTCATACAAGGTGGAAATAATAAGCCATGTGTGTTTGTAGAAAAAAACCTCTTTTCCCGCCATCCACAACGCACACGGTGTGTTTTGTGATTTAAAAAAAAACACACACATTATTTAAGCATATCAAGAACAAGCATCAGAAACATGTTAGTTTATCTTTTCTGCACACTGCACTGGATTGAGGTTAACAAGCTGTAAAGTTTCTTTTGGAAGAAGATAAAATTGAATGCACCTTGTGGAGCAAAAGCGATACAAAAAAAAACCTATCATCGTCAAACGAGACAAACCTTGCTGCCAACTCGTTCGACCTATCAGATCCCGCAAGCCATCCCGAATTAAACGTCACTTAAGGCGTCCTATCGCGGTGAGCACGGCAGCGTTTTGCTGGCTGCTTGCGTGGAATTTTAAGTTTCCGTTCTGTCTTGTGGGCAACGGGCCAAATCCAATGGCGACATGTTTTCTCGCATCGCACTCACGGGGAGTTTCGGTAGAAGAACTAGTTAAGATATTCATTCGGCACTCTCAAACAGTGGTGCTACAGTTGGCAGACATGAAATCGAATTTGGAAACCTTTTATATCACTACCACACCGTGTGTGGTTGTGGGTGAAAAAGGTGCTACAGTGAAGTAGGATGAACGGAGCTTTATGTGGTGTTAAAGTTAGAAACAAGCTTTTGCTAGTGTTTAGAAGATTGAATGGGTTTTACAAAAGAGGCAGCACCAAAAGCTTGGGCAAAGATGATTTGAAATTGGTAATAAGAGTAGAAATTTAAAAAGATAATTTTATTTTTTGTATTAATACAGTCAACAGTCATCTTTCAAATTCAAACAAACTGTCCTTTTAAAGCTTGTGATATTTGTTCACACAATGTTGAAGTAAAATAGAAATGGAATCGGCATGATATTAAGCCACCATGAATAACAATGAAACAAGAAGAAGGCATAAATTTTGATTTACCCTGTCACTAATTTGTGGGACGAGACAATCAACAAGAAGATATTGTAAAAGTTTAAACCTCCATTTTATACCATAGTCTATACGCGTGCTCAACGCAACCCGTGCGGCCAATTTTGCCACAAATCTTGCACTTAGTTTGGGGCAGTTTTGTTTCAATGATGATTTATGCCAACCGGCTGAGAGGTTTGAGGTTTATGGTGTCAGTCTTCATACGGTGAAGAAAGGTCCTGCTAGAACCACTTTTAACGCATTCGGTAAAGAACTTTCCAAGCGATACGGTCTCGTTACGTTTCGAACCCCATAATCTATGGACTTTGGTGTAGTGGAACGTCACGCTCAGAAAAACACAGTAAAGGGTAAACCTGCCATACCACGGCTCAAAGGGTGGACGATTGGGTAGTAAAGTACGGCTCAACAACAGGACAGAAGAACGCCCTCACATAAACACCCGCACGAGATTGTTCCCCGTGCCCCGGGTGGGAACTGAACTTAAAAGCTGATAATCACATTGTAAACTCAACAACGTCAACGTTCGTTTTGCCAGTGACTTACGGCACGGCGGAAAATAGGGGAAGGGACGGACGCTATAGAGCTGTTGCTGAACGAGCCCACACTCGTCAGAGCATATGTTTGCACAAGCCTGACAGCTGCCGGACCGTACAGCCCGACTCGCCTGATCTTGTTTGCAGTTCATGCAGAAAAGTCGCTTTCCATCAGTGCACCAAAAATGGCGAAGCAGATGGCATGGCAAAGGTTCACCCAGAGAGGGTGCACTCGGGCCAGGTTCGCCGCCCATGTCGAACACTGTTATTTATGGGGCCAGTTCGAAAAGGGTGACAAAATGTGAATTATGTACTCGTAATCCAATTTGTAAATATTTCCTACCGATTTCCTCACATGTTTTTCGCGCTCCGATCCGGGTCTGGGTGGTAGTGACCGGCTGGCCATTTGTCATAGCATCGTTGCCAAAGTGACCGAACGGAACATTCGTTTTGAGCAATGAAAATGGTGTCCGTATCAGTTGTCTGGAACGTATCGGTGAAACGATTTGGTTGAGGCGCATCGTTTGAAAGTGTGGATGCCATATTGACCCTTGACCTTCGTTGAGCTTGATGTGCAGAGTGGAAATGATATGGGCTTTTATGCAGACGCTTGTTTCGATGACAATTTGTTTCCAAGGGCCTGCTCACAGTTTAATCGTTCATTTCTAAACATTTTAACGGTCATTTTAAATCGGCTCTGTGCTTTGGATTGACGTGCAGATAAATATGTCTATTTGAAAAGCCCTCCTTGTCCCAGCAGCTTACGTACGACCAGAAAGCAACCAGTGCCGGCAACGAGCTTCCGATAGCAAACCATTTCGTTCATTTCCATGTGGCTTAGAGCTGGCGACGGTTAGAGATTCTTGGCGCGGCTTTCGTTAGCGACAAGAATCCAAAACCTAGCGCCAAGATTCTGCTGTAAAGGAAGACCTCAACAAAAGACAGACCGCCAGGGTGTGGTGCACGCTCAGATGGAGAATGATGATGCAGTTTACGGCTTTTCTCCTCTTCTTTTACGACTTCAATTTACATAATTGGATGATCGGCTTGAAATTATATTGATCGTAAAATTCGTTCGTTATTCTTCCCGATGTCTATGTGAGCAGTCACGGGGACGAGTGCTTTGTGCCGAGCGTCCCGGACCAAATCGGCAAAAAAGGTGGACAAATAATACAGATTTGTGACAATTGCGATGGTATCATCGAAGGTTGTAGCGTCTTCGGTGCAAACTGGGCCGCTAAGCCAAGGGCTGTCTGAGCGAGCTAGCGAGGAGTCGTATGCGATTGAGATAGTACGTACCGAGTCGGAAGAAGTCCGGCTTTTCAAAATTTACTGTCTCGGTACGCGGAAGGAAATCGATTTGGAAGATTTATGGCTCATGGTCCGTCAGGAGAGAGCACCTTTTAGGTGACGCTGGTTTCCAAACCAGTGGAGCTTCAGGGGAAGAGGGGAACACCTAAGAACTGGAAAGAGAGTATTTATTGTCCAGCGTATCCGGCATCCTTGCCCAAACACATGTGGCAAGGTTTGCAGTAATGTTTTACGATTGTTTTGTAATAATCGCTGGCGCTGCAGTTTTATGGGAACCGATTTTGGATGGATGGAGAGGTAGAATTTATTTGGACGTTTTGTGATGGAAAATCCATGTGTCTAAGGGAATGGCTGTAAATATTGTTATGATTTACACACGGATAGTTTGAATTGTTTGCAATAGTTCTCTTAGTTATGTGAGCCATACCTATGTACTATAGTGGAATTAAGGACGTCATATAGGAAAAAGGGTTTGTAAGATGAAGAAACCATTTGTGAAACCATTGAACATAGTGACAACAGTTATTTAGGGGAAAAAGTATAAGCGTTGTTCATTGTAAATAGTTAAACATTTAAAGTGAACAATGCTTATACTATTTCTCCTGAATATCTGTCGTCAGTATGTTGAATATTTCATAATTATAGTAACATATTTACCTTTTCGTCCACGAGCTCAGTCATCGGACGCGAACGTAATCTACCAAACACTAGACAAGTCCAAAGTCAGTAGATTATAACAAATTTGTGTGTTTACAGTCAGGAAAATGAAACAGAAAGAAAAACACTGCATCACCGGCCAGCGAGCGATAAATTTCAATTCCCATATACTTTGGCATCTACATCCACGAGTGTGGCATAGCCAACCGTTGATAAAAGACTCAACTTCGCCACTATCTTTTTTGTGTGCTGGTCATCGATATGGTCGATAATACCATTTCCACCAGCCGGAGCGCGTTCAACCCAAACTCAATTATTGTGTAATAATAATCTCACTCAACGGAAACGTTTGTGTGCATAAAATGGCGATAATTTACAAACTTCCTTCGAGCTAGCTGGGCTATGCAAGCGTTCTCACGCTGACCACCGTGCAGCGTTCGATGTTTCATCCCAACCCGGGTAACTCGCATTTGGCTTATCCGCCACGTTTCCGGTTCCGGCTCGGTCGGCTGGCGCGTTCGAATGAAATTCCGGTAAGCATTAAGGCACTGTAGCATCTATCTTACTTTTTCCAGTTGTGTTGCAAGAACCGAGGAAAACCCTCCTTCTCCCAAACGCTTCTACCCTACCGAGCCTGAAGTTCTTTACGGGTTGTGATTGCTTGTGACCAAATCATCATCATCATCGTTATCGCCCGAGCGCGTCGCAAGCACTTTTCAGCTGGTGCTGGTGTGTGTGTGTGTGTTTGACTTGCCTTGATCCAGTTCCAGCGCTGCGAAATGAACTTTCTCACGACGACTAACGGCTCAAGACGGGAGCGATGGCGCGGTTGAATACCTCTGTTTGGCACCGTCGCTGTCGTCGACCATCGTTGGCAGCTTACCAAATATCCGATCGGGCCACGAAAAATTATCACCGGACAGAGTGCATTATCATAACCATTTATTCATGTGGACAGAATTAATGAATTTTTTAATACATTGTACAAAATGGCACACGGTCCGCTACCGCTACATCACCCGAACGGCCCGAGTCCACCGTCGTTATTTGATATGGCATGTCTGATGGTTTTCGGGGAAACGGTATTTGCATTTGTGTATCTCGTTGAAGCCGCCTGGGAAAGCAAATTCGTTGGTAATAGATAGTGAGATTCGAGCAGCATCTGACTGTTGAGTAATGTTGTCTTCCTGGAAAGTATTGTCTCGCCGACTGTGCTTACTCCCGTTTGAGGATTGGATAGGTTCGGCATTTGGCGTGAAAAATCACACCAATCCGTTTTGGGGATGGTTCATTTGGTGGCTTGGGGTTGATCAGACCGTTACATAGAATATATATTTGGTGGAAATTTGTGGTCCC
>KB685968.1:0-16462 GCA_000349165.1 Anopheles christyi
TACCTCCAGCCCTGGTCAAAACGGCAAACCGGGAAGCCAGTCGGAAATCAAAAGTTGATCTTAAATAGTGCTTTGAAATGGTACGCCTGAATTAGCGCATGTGTTTGTGTGTGTGTGTGTGTCTATCTGCTAACGACATAAGTGGAATGAAAACTTCAAAACCGACGAATCATCATCAGCAGTGGCGCAATAGCATTTGAAGTTGTCGTGTCAAAAACGAACAACAAAAAAAAATTAACTGAAAAAAAATGAACACACTCCCATATCTCAACGAGAATGGTGTATGGTGGCCGATTTAGTTTTTGTACGCTCAATCCACTACGCGGTACTTATACGGCAAAAAATAGTCGTGCATAATTTCAAACCGATTTGTTAAGCCACGTGCAGCAAACGGTGTGACAAAGGGAACGGGGAATTTTATTTTGTCCTTCACTTTCCCACACAGTTTCCCCGTATGCAGAACTAACACACGGGTGTGAGTGTCAAGCAGGGGAGTGGTTCATGTCAAAAATAAATTAAGTCATTCGAGCGGTTCACTTTATTAGCCGCAGCTAAAACCGAAAACCTTTGGGCACCAATCATGCAACCGCAGGTGCCGTGTTCAGGAATCCGTTCCTTCCGTGCAGCGGTAACAGGTTCCTATGTTTAATTTCCCCACCCCCAATACATCAACCGATAAACCCGGCCGGAGAAGGATGGATAGCGGCACGCACGCAAACACGACCGGAAGTGCAGGGATTCAGCGGCAAGCAGCCGAAGTTGCCGAGCTCGAGTAAAGCACTACTGCCAAAGGTACAAACCGGTGGGGACGAGTATAATTTAGGCATGATTGTGGTTGAAGGGTTGATGAATTGGATAGGAACTCGACTGCACAACTACTCCAAGTGGAAGTACCAAACCTTCACCGCCCGGTGACTCTTCCTTCATGTGCTTCATGGGAAACAAGTAAAAAAAATGGAAGCCAGTGCACGAGTACTGCAAGAGAAGTACGGCATAAAATGATTTTTCCTCCCCACACTTACATTTGCATGATTTTTGTCAGTATTTCATGCAAATCGATGCTAGTGCCTGCACGGTAGTGCCACTCGAAACGCAACTTTCTGTGGAGCCCTCGGTAAAGTTTCCCAATTTGCTGCTCGATAGGCAATCCGACAATCAGACAGTTCTGTGCGGCAAGTGGTACGTCAGCACCATGCGGTCTGGTTTACGATAAATTGGAAAAAGATTGCTTTCAGCACGGCACGCATGTATTGAACACATACACATGTTTCGATCGAGCGAAGATTTATGCACGAGAGTGAATTGATTGCCATTTTACTATGATTTTCACTGTGACTGTTTTTCATTTATCCAATCAGTCTCAGTTTTTAAATCAATTTTCGTAGTAAACTGCATAGATGGGACATTCAACCACATTAAATGGAGATGAAAATTCGATTGTTTATTGTTGAAATGGCGTTTAAGTGATTGATGCCCATGAACATCAGAGACTTTTTCGATCTTCAAACGATAAACAATCTTAAAATAAAACAACGAACCATCACAACAAAAAAACAAGCCAAATATTCACAAACACTCTTGATGCGATGACTTTGGTATCGTTGTTTCGCCCTACCTTATGACACGGTACGGCGTACCTTGTTCCGGAACATCAACTCCCCGTCGGAATAAATCTTGCTCACTTTATACGCAGTGGGGTCTTTTTTCGGCTTCCATTTAGGCAACGCAACTAACCTTCCAAGAAGTGGACACTGCAGTGCACGGCATTGCATTATGCTGCGTGAAGCAAAAAAAAAAAGGTTCCCTTTCTCCTTCTGCACAGTCTTCTCCTCTTAGATTCATCTTGATGCCTTTGTCCCAAACAATCTCCCATCGGATACGTTTTGCGCGTCAAGATCCTTCCGAAAAATTTGCTATATTTTCTGCCCCAGCACCATGATAAGGGTTTTTGATAAAAGGGAAAGTAGAAAGGGCGCAATGGAGGGATTTATACTTGGTAGCTATTTTGATTAAAGGTATGGTTTTGCGTGTATGATTTTGATTTGACTTATGTTGGGGGTCTCATTGCTGTTGTTTCAACATAATTCATAATGCTGGTCGGTAGATGTTTTGGCTCTCCTGTGGTTGCCCTCGATTTATTTATTGGGTACTGGGTACTAAATCTAAGAACTGTTGTATTATGATGAGACCTGAAGGTTGCTAAGTGATGAATTGTTTTAGGGTTGTTTTTTATACTTGAGTTTTGACGGGCACTTTAGAGAGGTTCAAAGGAAAATTCAACCTCATATTGCTATGACAACGAGCAAATAGAAGATCAGCAAAATATATTTATAACGCCTTAAAGTATGCAATTTGAGATTTTTTTTGCTTTTTTGAACATTAACAAGCCGAATGTTTTTTAAATCAACCAGAAAATAGGAACAATAATTAAAAATATCAATGAATTATGACCAGGTGCACACCTCACAAAAGTAAACACCATTACACCAGTTACTCTAGAACTCTAACACATCTACCGAAAAACCTCGTGCGCAAGCAAAGGCTGCAAAAAAAAACTAAACTGATGCTGCTACAAACCAGCAAACAATCCAAACCCAATATGTCAACGCTTGGTCCCTGAGCGTACGGGAAGCGAACCGATTTCTGCCATCGTTAGCGCTTCCCGATAAGTCGGCAATCTGGCGGCTGACAGGCGGAAGAATTTATGGTGTCGATTTATTTCATAAATATGTAAACACTTCGACCTTCACCGTCCACTTGGTTGGCATAATGCTGCTGTTCTGTATCGAAGGAAGAAGGAAAAAAAATCAACCATTCGCAGGCACAAGTCCACCAAACAGGTGTTTCAATGCGAACCGGGGCAGCCTACCATCTTCGACCGCCGGCAGTCGTTGAACGGTGGTGGAGAATATTTACACAGCAACCGGTGCGCGGAATTCAGTTGAAGTGCGGACGGAAGTTAGCGAACTTGTTAAAGATACTCATCCCTTGCCATCGCTGGCTCATCGGACCGACCACCCTCGCCAGTGTTTATTAAGGACACGTTTGGACCGACATGATTTAGTCGTGCGCTGATTTATGGTGCTGGGCGATAGAGGGCGCTACGGATACAGATGAATGCTTTCACCGGCATAGCTTTTGGCACGTTTGACTTCCGTCTGCACGTAAGAAGGTAGGTCGAGTGCTGGTAAATTAATTGAACAATTTTACTAGATACATTACGCTATTAATGATAATTTAAATTTGGGTCAATCTTTTGAAAAATCGGAAGCTTCCCTTTATCTACATGCATAATGAAGCGGTCGTCATTATTGTCATTCGTGGCAAGATTGAAAATAAAACAACCCATAAATCCGTCACCCACCCAAACGCGATGCCCACCCCTATTAACGTGTCCAAACATGTCCAATGCAAATAACTCAAACAGTAAAAAAAATAAACAAACCAAAGTTAATCGAATCGACCATTTTTGCTGATTAAAATATCACTCCCAGCGAGCAAACACAATGAAACTCATATTTTATGCACATTTTTCCCCTGTTTTCCTTTAGCGTGCATGCTTTCGTGCAAACGTTAAAGCATACACATTCCATTAAAGCTTACGAAACACATCGTAGCGCCGCGTGAGATCGTAGCGATTTAATCGCAGTAATTAAATCATAAATCACGGTGAAAATGTAAAGTCTCCGGTCAGCCCCACGGAGCCCCACGGCTCTACAACCGACGAACCTTTCGTGCTTCCGTCATTATTATGCGTAAAGGACCCCTTCGCTGGGACGACATATGGACGCCCTGTCTTCCCTTCCCCACATTAATCTTGCACCCCTTGTGTGCGCTGGAAAACGCTGCTGCTCAACATGACGTTTATTTCTGTCCCGCGGGTACTCAGCACTCGTTCCAATTTTCTATTTGCTCACTCCCTTTCCTTCACCACAGTTAGCCACACAGCAATGGAAAGCTTCTCCGGATGGGAGCGCGCATAAACGGTACGGCACGGTGAAAAACTTCGCAAAACTGGCGCCTTCCATATGACCCCTTCTCTTAGGGAAAATCGTAGGAATTAGCATCACCAGTAGTGCTGCTGCTGCTAGCTTGCGAGTGCCCGTATTTTGCTTCCATTCCGAGAGATCGGGGTGCCCTATTTCAATCCTCAACGACAAATACCATCCGACGTAGTCGTGTGTGTAGCAGCATTGTCCTTATTGCTAACGAGCCACCCGTCATCTTCAACGTGGTTTCGCGAGTGGTACGCAAACCTAGAGCGCGTCATTCATCATCACAAGCGACCAGATCCTAACCACTTTTTTCCACCCGGCAACGGGTAGATGACTTTGTGCCGACCGGGACAAGAAGGTAAGTTTGCCATTTCATCAGCGAAAAGCCAAAAAACCGAGCGTATTGTACGATTCACGTTCCCATTGCTTATCTAACGGTGAGATGGAAATGGTTCCTAGCTTCTTTTTTTTTCGCCCAATTTCCCAGCGCCAGAAGAAACGCGACACGCGATTCTGCACCGAACGAGGAACGCAGGAACTTACGCTCGTAATGCGGCCCAATTGCACTCTTCCAATAATGTCTGTGTGACTGTAGGGTATATTAATAGCTGCACGGGCATCAGGAGCAGTTCGCAGGAACTCGCTTTTGATGTTGAAGGAGCACCTTGGTAGTAAGAAAATGCTCAAGAATGGGTAAACAAACCATGCCACTTGATTCCTTAAAGATAATTGCTGTCTTGACGCAGGGAGAATTACTTAGTGTTGGATGAAAGCGTAAAATTATTTCCACGCTGAAGGAAAACACACAATCGAGTTGCTTGCCAAGGCCGAAAAGGGACCAGGGACTCACTCACCCTCTTTGTTTCTGCGATGCGTGCACAATATGCAAAGCTTTGTTCTTTCTCGAGTGTCTGTTACTGGCACAACTTCGATAGTGCTACAACAGCGTAAAATGACTTTTGTATGGCCATTAAAAGCTATGATTTTAAAATCATGTTTACAGTTTAACATGCTTCAAAGTAAAGGGGGAATTGTCAAGCTAACTAATAGATCCATAACTAAGTATTAACGCTCACTCGGTTCTTGGATTGGATTGTTAGAAGCAAAAAGTTCAAATTGCATACCTTTAGGCGATCATCATGTGTAGGCGATGCTTAATACTAAGATACGGTTTATTAACAAAGTTATTCTCACTGCATACCTTTAGGCGTTTTTTGTTAGCTCTTGCTCCTCAAAGTACGCACATTTTCATGACAAATATCATCACATGTTAAAGATTTTTAAGCGTCTTTTAGTCCTATTATGATATTTCCAACCAACAAAAAACGAAAGCAACGATTTCAACACCACATTTCCTTTGGGCTTTCCTGTACAACCTTGGCACCAACAATCAAAACATCCTCAAGGCAAACCACGTATTTTTCAATAATATATGACACACCAATACGGCAACGTTGCCGTACTGGGCCTTTTTTGTCAAAATTCTTCACGAACAAGTGGGGGCTGAGCCGATCGTGCCACGCATCGGCGAATCCCATACGCTTGAGGCATCACAACAAAAACCCCGACAACCCTCACTACCCTACTACTTTACATCACAGCTATGGCAACGTGTATTACAACCATGTCGAACCAATGTTGTCATGCCGCCGGGTGCATTTCCTTGTGACGAAGAAAATGATGCCAATTTACTTACCGAGTCACGCTCGACACTCGGCCACTTTGGTTTCCTTCGAAGCGCCACTTCCATGCCAGCGCCTGAGCCACGCTCGTTCATTGCTTCATTCGCTGAAATCCTCAACCTTCCTGGTACAATTCGCTTTCCACACGCACCACCCCTCGGACCCCTCCTCACCACTTGACATAATGGAAGCCGCGAAATGGTATTCATCCGAAACTACGCACGCTTGGTTGTGCGGCTAAGTTGCCCACGGATGTGGCTCTTGGTGAGCAAATATTTGTGACACAAATGGTGCAAAGCTTCTCTGTCTTCCGGATGTTCTTTGCCCAGGCGTCCCTTCTTCGTAGATATAGGAACGTTCTGTGGTGGGCCGACGAATAGTGTTATGGGTTTGGCAGTCAAAACAACTAAACAGCCAGCGTACAATCGTGGTGGCGTGGCAGCATACGGTACATGCGGGTTGATTGTTCTTATCGGTAGTAGGGCGGATGCGGTGAGGCCACTATGAAAACGATTTGAATGGAGGGAGAAACTTCTTTTATTGGAAAGTAGTTTCGGTGCGTATACACAAAAATAGCATCAAGCACTGAAGGTAGAGATAATATAATCCTACTTAATCTGATGATGGTTCTTTGTTGTGTTGAAGATGCGTGACGGTACAGGTTTCTGTGAACTTTTTTTTACAAGCAATTATCTCTAATTCATAAGTCTCCGTAACTATTCGCCTGAAGTTATGCAATAAATAATGCAAAATCATCACTTTACAAGCAGACAGCTCTTTTTATACCTTTTTCAATGAATAATGCAAATTGACTTACCGACACACTGATGCCTGTGCCTAATTTACCACAAAATCTGGCTAAATCGACTACACTCATTCCATTCCACTCACCACTAATGGTGATATCATGTCATTCCATAACAAATCAAATTCCAGCCTCGGAACAAGATTTTGCCCTATCGCTTAGGCCTTATAACTAATGAAATAATGAAAGAAAAAATCGATATTTATTGCTTCCAACAACCACCAACAGCGTATGCGGTGGTGGTGCATTGCATTACCACCAAAAAATGCTATAAATTAACGGTCAACTAAACTAGAAAGTAGGAAGTTATGCCTGCCCTTTCACTAATACTGGGAAAACCCCACTGCTGAACTGACGAAAATGAACAACACCACCCCACGCACTCGCCCAGTTCTATGGGTGCATATTTTCCGGAAGGGTGGTAACCCATGACCCATTGCAAAACCAAAAACATTTAATCAAATTAATATGTCACACCGGCTATTGCACACATTCCGATGCCTCACTGCGTTTCCACATCAAACCATGCTGCAATGATTCGATTAATTCACATATTTAGGATCACATTTTGCAAACATTTATGTCGGTGTCGCTTATGCTGGTGTACATAAGGTTGTACCGATCATTACGAATACCGAACTGTTTCCGGCCATCAGAAGATTAAAGGATGGTGTGATGTTAACCACATGCATAAAACGATGGTATGAAAATGATGACAATGGAATTTGCATCGTGACAACAAAACCTTTTTTATTTGCAATACTACAAACGAGTTTAAAAAAAAATCCTGTTTGCTTGCTGCTGTACCGCTTGGGATTCCTTTACTAACTCCATAATCTTTTGAAAAAAGGAATTAAGCTTACAAGTGTAAGCTTTTATCTTTGGCCATTTAAAAATAAAAAAAACAAAACGTTTCTGAAAAAAAAAACCTCTTTATAGTATTACATACTTGCCATTGGCTGTACATTAACGACAGGATGGGTTCATTGTACCAGACCTAGGACGCAAAATCAGCCAAATCAACATGCTTTCAACATGGGACAACCCTCTGAAATGAATGATTGGGTCAACCGCACACACTCACACAAAATATTCACCTAAAAGACAATTTGTATTGCGAAATACACCGCACTCACTCACGGAAATGGAACAAATTGTCCAACTGCCTTACTGCCATCCATTATTTGAGAGTTATTAAACTTGTCATCTGAGCAAATAATAGAAAACGTTAGTCTTATAAGCACTTAGGTACATTTCATGGATTGTTAAAAACGTTGGGAACAGGAGGGACGAGTACAGGATGTTTCCACCATTAGCAAAGCAGCTGAAATGTTACGAATTTGTTCATACTTTCTCATCACTGGGGGGAAATTATTGCAAAAGCAAAGACCAACAATTGTTGATGATGTATTGATTCGTTATTTTGGTGTAAAATTAAATAAAATTAAATTACACATTACATTAACTATACATAACATTAAAATATATTAACTAAACGATCGAGTTACTAATTAATTGCATACAGTCAGGCGTGATGTTGACCATTGGTTGCCATTGGTTTTTCAATTTGAAAATATTTACATTTCATTTTACCTCGCTTGCAATAGAGTGGCATACTATGTGCATTAAAAATGTAACCATTGCCCATTATCGAACCAAGGCGCATCTATCGAAAAGAGGCCACCGAAAAATGCAATTCATCTCTCATTATATTAAATAGTTTGCAAACGCTGCCAAACCATGTAATGGAGCTACTGTGCTTAATTTGATTACATCATGCGGACTGCATACATCTAGGGATGGCTGTTTGCTAGCCTTTACTCTTTTAGCTCGATTGTCTATTGGCATTGCAATGCCGGGCGAGGTTGGAAAGTACACAAATGTATGAATCTACTATACGCTAGCAGAACCATTCAATGCTGGTCAAACCATTATAAAATAATAATCATATTCGCCATGGCTGAAACATCATCAAACGTTTCATTTCACACAGTGTTGCAATATGAAAACTATTTCCATTATGTATTGCACTGTACAAATATTAGCTAATGGCTTTCCTTTTTTCTTTTTCAACCATTATTCGTTGATATTGACAACTGGCTTAACAACTCGTTTCTGTAGGCTTTTTAACCTTTTAAGCAACGATCGAACAGACCAAATTGAAGTGGAAAACGATTTCTCCTCTAGATCAAACGTTCCATTTATAGCAAACAACATGATGAAAACTTTATCCAACCTTTGCTTCACTGTGCGGGCGCAAGGGCAGTCGGGGAAAACGAAGGGACTCAGACAGCGAAAAATGAAACCTAACTCCGATGGGAAATTTGGCAATTGAATGAAACGCCACGTGATGGATACCCTTTTGCAAATGAAGAAAAGCAATCTCCCATATACACAACATACCACTCACACTGCTCACACTTGTTTCGGGAATGCTTTTTGACATCCCGAAGTCAAGCGATGCTCTCTCACCTGTGCCGTGCTGGCGACAATATCACTTCACTTGATAATATTGTCAGTGCGCAAAGCAATGCCCGGTTGCGCCCGCCCACCCTTTCCCATCCTTCTTCAACGAAGCGTACACGGATATGAGTTGCGGAAAGAATTTCAATTTTATGCAAATGAATACCGTCAATACTCTTGCGTAACCGATGGTGGCTCGCTCGTTTCTGCTCACCATCGCAGGGACGTATGCGTAGCGTCGTACCGCAAGCATCGGGACCGGGTGTGGTGGTGTGTCACAAATGTGGATTTATCTTTGATTTGCTTGTTTCTTCAGCTGTTCAACGGGCGACGGCGTGTGGGTGTGAAGGTTGTGTTGGCAGCCGGGCTGAGCTTCAATCGGGTTTGCCACTGCCAAAATGCGGTAGTTGAGCAGCAATTTCTGCTTGCTGTGGCTGAGCCTTCGCTTGCCAGAGTGTTGTTCACACTATCGCTGTGATGTGATATGTATAAAACATAACGCCTTTTCCAAAACCATGACAGATCCTCTTTGATATTGCATCTCGAGGTGAACGGGTAACGTTTGCGTTATAACTCAGAGACCCGATGGACAATTTGATGCTCGTACATGTCACTTAAAAGTATTACTAGTGGGGATTTTTACTGCTTTACCATCTGTGCGTGGGAGAACTCGTTGCATGCGAAACTCGTTGAAACAAAGAAAAGCTTCAAAACAGGGAGGGTTTTGTACTTTGCAGCGAACTTAGCCAGCAAAACTGATGCTTCAATATTGTTGAGCTAAATTTTCAAGTGTAATTATATGCTGGTGAAGATTGAAGCAACTCTTTTGCAACGAGTTTGAACGACGTGCCACTTGAAGGATTAAGCTGAAAGTTTTATACTGGATTCAAACACTTTGGTTCGCTTTTTAGACTTATTTTTATTTCAATTTTCATAATTCATAATTCATAACAAAATTTCATAATTGATAAAAAAATGAGTTTAAAGTATAATCATTAGTTTATATTAAGTATTATTGAAGAACCAGATCTCAGATATTAGATTAGTTTGTGTAATGGCAAGCAATTAGGCATATATTGTATTGTTTTGCATACTTTTAGGCGTTCCTCTTGCTTCTTGCATTAAATTTATTTTACAACTAGCTTATTTTTTCTTCTGACAGCCATTCAACACACCGACGTTTGTCAAACGCCCACGGCAGTAATGGGGAAATGATTTCACGCGTATCGACACTCGACAATTTCTTTCACAACACAGCGCTCCAAATTAGAGCACGTGCAACAGCACGATTTGAAATGACACTTAAATCATCATTATCGTACTGTGCGCATCGAGCACTCAGGTTTGGCGACCCTGGAAAACTTCTATCAACGGCTTCTATCGAAAGCAGTAAGCAACATATGCGTAGCCTTAAATTGAAAGCAATCATTTCGCCACTGTGACAGTTCTGTTCCCTACCTAGAAAGGGGAAGATATAAAAAACACAAAAAGCACAAAAAGAACTGGTAGATCATTTTCTCCACAATTCTCTGGCATGGTGTGGTGTAAGAAAAAAGAGGTTTGCTGGAAAAAAGGTTCCAAAAATACATGGTGTAGTGTGAAGCAAAAAAAAAAACAACAGGAAGACTGAGACAGTTGAGAGCTTTCGGCTTAGTGAAGGCGCCACCAGTCGTTTTCTGGCTGGTGTTAACGAGCAAGCAGAAGCTTCGTCTGCCTCGTGAAAAACAAAATCAGTATGTTTTGCCAACGGTGTCGCCTGTTCGGGTACACAGCTCGTTTTGGTGAAGCCGAGCCGAGCATTCGAGGCAGACGCTTCAACACTGCTAACGAAACCGATTGTAGCTTCTTTTTTTTTATATATTTCTTCGCTTTTGGGGTCGAGTATTTGAACCATTCTGGCAACACATTGAGGCAGAAAGTTCAAACAGGCATCAACTCACACGCACACTCGCTCCGCACAAACCGGACGAGATCCAGATGGCCAGGCAGACAAACCAACGTGCTATCGAAGCAAAAGCACAATCACAAGGGGTGGGTGGACAGCAAAAAATGTGTGATGATCAGCAAAAATAAAAGTGTCAATCAACCAACTCCACATTCCCAGAATCGTGGCCAGCCCTGTATGCTTCGCTTTCTATGACACTCGACAAAAAGCACTCCCAAACCGCTTGTGTAAGATGGTACAGTTTGGTAACGTTTCTGCTAGCTGAATCCTACATGCCGTGTAGTAACCCTCCGGTTAAGATGAACCAAATTCAACTTGCCTTTTTTTGCTTCTTTACGTCTCTAGATCGACACCAATGGTTCTTTTGCCCAGATAACCCGGATATGATAGGAGAGCGTACGCACGTAAAAGCTGCTTGTTCCACCCCGTTTTTCGTTCAAAACGCATCTTTACTCTAACGGATGTGGAATACGCTTTCTGGAACCATCATTTACAAGACTGCACAGTGAAGCACACACCGGACCAGAGCTGCTCACGTGCTTGGAAGCTATTTTTTGTTATGTGGCCTTTCAACACCTTGAAAACGTGCCGGTGCAAAGGTGTACAGTAGGCAATACGCGTTTACCATCGGTGCTATAAAAAAAAAAACCTCACCCATCGTGGCTCATAAACACATGCTAGAACAGGGGAATCGAACCATAAAACAAGCATGTTGGATTCTTGTACACACATTGACCTTTTTGCTTTTGCCCTTTTTAGCCTCTCAAGGTGAGTGTCGCTTGCATGGTTAGTTTGAAAACACCAATCAAAGGTGTGCCCCGAAATGGCGATCAAATACGTGATGATAGCTGTCAGGTTATGTAGCAAAAGGTGTTGGTTCTGGTAATATTTTGTACTTCTTCCTAGCACATGTTCGTATAATTCGCTTCCGTGCTTTGGGATTTTCTATTACATGCTCCCTGCAATGGAACTAATATATGGTAAACCTGCCCACTGTGTTGTAAACCTAAACGAGATCTCTATTAAGATTGTATGTCTGTTATAAAGCCAAAAAATTGGTACCGTGAAAACTTCAAAACCGAAAAATCACTACAATTAACGATAGCATAAGGAACTCCTCTTATTTCAATGCTAAACTCCTAAAAGTATGCAAAAGTTAAATGAATTAAAAAAATTCTCCAAGGGTATACTTTATCACGACGGTTGTTTTACAACAAATATATCACATATTTGTCAAATGTAGAACAGTACTTTAAACAAGGACTAGAAATAGCAATGCAATGACAAAATACTAGGTTTTAACAGGGATACATTCTTAAAATATTGTATTTATTTGCTTAAATTAACCATCCTTGTGCTACAATCATTACGTTTTCGGCTGAATGAATGAATGGTTTTCACAACAAGTTATGCGTTAGTTATATATAAGAAAAACTTTAAACTAATATTCTTCAATTGCCATTTCAATTGTTCTTCAAATTCCACTTAACACAACTAACAATAACAACAAATAACACAAAAACACTTGATTCAGGTACAGGCTTCAAGTAGATGATTTGCATACCTTTAGGCGCATGAAATCTATAACACTTACACCCAGGCAACAAAACCAAAATACACTCTCGCTCTGTCAGTTTTGTTGATTTTGCTTTCTGGGCTGTTGGATCACATTTAACAATGCTTTATTAAGCAATTACCGAAACAATACAAACACATGGCATTCCCACCGGAAGCAACGGTACAATAACCAAATTTAAATAAAGTTATCTTAACTTTACCCCTAAACAGCAATCAACAATAGACCAGTGTGTCAACAGTGTAACGAAAATATTGCACACATCGTTTGGTACCTTTAAAACGATCGTCCCGTCTACCGTCCGGTACGTACATCTTTAAGAGCAACACTCACTCGACGTTGCCACATTGCCACTTTAACTCATTGTTGCCAAATCCATCCACTCGCGGTAAATTCTTCGGTAAGTAGCACATGCTTCATCTTGCAACATTGAGAAATTGCTCTCCAGCTCTCAAGCATTTGCTGCTGCGGTTGCGCTGCATCTGCAGCTCTTCATGCGAGCAATTAATATTAATGACCGAGCACCGACAGCACAACATACCGCTGCGCGTGTGTTTCATTGGTAAGAGAGAGAGAAAGAGAGAGAGAGAAAGACAGCACTGGCCACTACTCTGGCTAAAGGGCCAGACAATATACCTGTCCGAACTTGTATGCAGTTAGAATGAGGAAGGCGAAGCACAAAAAAACAACCTGACCATCATTCCCAGCAAATGTTAGTAATTCAGTGCACAAACCGAGAAAGATCACTGTTACCTTGGTATGGGAAGTAGACAAAAAAAAACCCTCGCCTACCTAACGCTCTATAATCAAGGATAAGCTCACCCGTGGATCCATCGCACCATAGATCATCATTCAAATACGAAACGCCGGTAGAATAAATTGGTGCGGCACACGTGTAGCTGCTACCGTACAGCACGCTGTTTACACCAATTAAACATTGCCCGAACGTGTGCCGGCATGCAGATTGATGCTTTACGCCTTTAAGCTACCGAGTGCCGAGTGCTTACCGTACCAAGCAACATTCCCGACTGCACCGAGCTTTCCGATAATGGATGCAAATATGCCTCTGCATCAGGATCGCGTCGCGTCAGGTTGAGGGCCTCTTTTTTAAACCATTTAAATTCCTTTCCCTTGGAATTTCCCTCACGCCCTGATAAGATGTCGCTCCGTCTTGTGAAACATATTTTCCTACGAGAAAACAATGAGGATAATCTTAACCCCATCAACCCCGAACGCATCACATCACAGCTTACAAAAAACGTGCCATCGCACCAACCTGTTTCTTGGTCGCATAAAGGAAAAAAGAAAGCTTTCCCCTTGATGGTCTAACTAAAACGAGACAAGCAAAAAAGAAGAAAAAAAAAGTTAAAAGCAAACCTCGTCCAACACGCAATGAGCCAAGGAATGTGCGGAGGCATTGTGCAAACGAGCAAACGTGTACGCCGCATCCGTTTGCGGTTCACTAAAACTAGCCACGAGCCATGATTTGTGCGAGTTGGCTGTTGGTTTTTACGACAACCGCACACCAGCCCACCCCGTTTTGGATGGGTCAGTCTTTATTTAAGCCTTTTCCCATTTTGCTCCTAACCTCCCCAAGCGTGGTGGTGTACTTTATTTGACTAAGCAAAACACTCGCAACGCTATGAATAAATCCAGCACACAAATGCAAATGCATTCGGGCGTACAAGCGCTCATAATGAATTTCCCTCCAACAGTACCAGTCCTTGTGGAGCAACAATTTATTACGCTGTACATTTACATTGTTATGTATGGCCACGTGGAGGGGGGGGGGTAGGGGGTGAAACCCCGTCAGCCACCGTGTTGTTTGCTGTGAACAGGTAGGGTGGAGTGTTCCACTGCTAGAAAAATATTCAAGTTGATTTTCCACCCATTACCAAAGCACACAATTAACTGCAGGTCAGTGTTTTGTAGTGCTGCTTGTGGTGTCCTTGCATTTAATACAGTGTTTATTAAGAACACTCGAACCCATAAATGGTTGTCAAATTACCATTTGAAATCCCTTTTTTATTTTTTTAATGGTTTTACTTTTCATAACGTATAAATTTTGTTTGAAACAAATCGGAAAGTTTTGCTTGCTACTTGCTATTTTTGTCACGAATACATTATCATCATTGTTTTACAAAATTTGCTACATTGATTTCGTTTCATGCATATGGTCATTTTTACTTGATAAGTTTTACACTACATGAATCTCTCCGGCAGTCGAAGAGGAGAAGCAGAAGAAAATTGCATTGATCACTTCCGTCGCTGATTGGCCAATGATTGTATGCTTCCTCCAAATGAAGGGCCCCGATCCCAAGCCAGTGTTTGGTACATTTCAAGTGCATTCAGCAGTCATATGTAAATGTAACAGCAGAGAAGTTGGCACGTAGCTTGCTGGTTTTTTTTTTTTTTTGCTCCCACTACGAATCGTAGGAAGCATTGCCATTGGCGACTTGTGAAAGAGAAACGACATATATGTTTCTACAGCACGGAACATACTACATGCATGGCCGTTTCGATGGAAGATGTTGTACCGAATGCTTGAAGATGTCATTCAATGTGAGAAGTTCCGTTGCCAAATGCAATTTCAAACTTAAAATGATTAAATTTCCCTAATTCAATCGAAGCCTTGCTAGAAAGTTACACATATTGCATACCTTTAGGCGTTTTTTTTTTCTCGTACTGATTGTTTTCTTTAATTTACTTGAATATCTTGACCCCAAATGTATACCAATAATTTATGGTGAAATCTTTCTTTTTTATGCTCAATGAAAGCTTTACTCGCCTTTCCACCTGTTCTCCCCGACCACAATGTTAACAGCTGCCACTGCGAAAGAATGCACCCACTCGGTATTTTATTGACAGCGCCGAGTAAACGAGAACAGCAAAGGAAATTAAATCACATCACGATTGGCTCATCCGTTTGAGCTTTTTAAACGGAGCCGATCAATGCTACCCGCCGAACGAGGAACATCAATAAATGATGAGCTCAGAAAGCGGAAAGCGAAGAAAACTGCTCGTAAATCTTGCATGCAACCGTTCCATCACCACCACCACCACCTCAAACGGTGGCCACAGAATGGAAAAGAAAATCGATAACGTACTTCACTGGACGGCGAGAAAAATGACTGTAAACATACAAACAGACACACAAATACATCCAACTAGCTGGCAGGAGCTGAGAAGAGAGCCTCTTAAATTGTACAGCACAGGGCGCAATGGAGGCACACCGGTTCCGGCACTGCTGACAGATCCGGGTTCGGCGCACTGCCAACAGGCATTACCCGGTTTGGTTTTTGAAATTCACCTGATGAATCATTCAACAATCGCTGACAGTCATTTAGCACCGAATCGCCACAATTGATTGGGCTAAAGGCAAGAGCGAGCAGATCAAGAAGGAGGAAAAATAACGAAACGTTAGCCAATCAATTTGTCAGATTTCTTTTGAAACCTAAATCTAATAAAATATATTGCGAAAGATACAATTGTACTCCAGTGCGTCATTGCTTCAAGAAAAATAGGCATGTTTTGAAAGAAATATTCACTTTTAAACAAGATTACAAATTGCCAGAAGAGAAAACAAACTTTGAACTGAAACATGAAAGTATTTTGCAAAGGATTTTTTGCTGCTGTTGCTGATGTTTCTGTGTCTAATTTAATGGAGAAAAGCCTTCCAGTGCAAAAGCCCATTCCAAAATTGGTATAAATTGAATTTTCTTCTTCATCTTACAAAACATCATCCCCCAAAAATAAACCCCTTTTTCTCAACTGATTGAGCCACAGAGCCACAGCTTAACCCGCTGCTCCTGCTACCCGGTGCGTTGGAAGGTTAATTAGGGAATGTAATTAAAAATCCTTTTCAACACCACACGGGTTTTGCTGGTTAGCCACATCCATCGAAAGCCGGAAAAGTGTTTCTCATTTTCGGGGTACCCGATGGGGCCGTACTTTTTTGTGTTTGCAGCACTTGGAATTGGAAAAAACACTGCTCGA
>KB685979.1:5392-63796 GCA_000349165.1 Anopheles christyi
GTGTGTGAAGTTTGTGTAGATTTCGAAGAAGATCCAGAAAGAACTCACTCGCGTCCTTCTCGTATTCCATCTTGTCCCAGTCGCCCAATTTCACTGCATCCATCACTTGCATCTCTGGACTTTGTGTGCATTTTCTTACTAGTTGTGTGTACCAGCTTGAAACATTATCATACCGCCCGTAGTCCACACACACACACACACACACACACATACACGTAATTTAAGACGACTTAGATTCCCTGCATTCTCATAGTATAGATAAAAGAAGAAATGTTTCGTGTTTCATCGTAGCAAAACAAACAAATCCACAACAACTCCACCGTCATCAACACGACAACGACAAACGCTTTTATCACCAATTATTCCACCATCACTACGACCGCCGTTGCCGCCACCAGTATACTGCTACGACTCCTGCTGCCCTTTTGTCGTTGCTGTCGTCGCCTTTCATTCTTCCGATCGACCCGACTACCAGCCAGCAGCAGCATAATGGCTATACCCAGCGTATTGTTTGTTGCTTGTGCAAATGCGTAAGTAAAAAAGGTCTTCGGTGAATATCCATCAAGCTTGCCTCATGTTGGTACTCACTGTGTAATAAAGACCACTGCACTTTTCAATATGGGCGCCTCTCTTCCTGAGGAGAACAGCTACTTTGGGTAACATCAAACGCGCAAACACACATGTATAATATATATCTTCTCATGAATAATAATCCTTTTGCGTGTGCTGCTTTGCGTCGCAAACTTGAAAGACGCGCGAAACGTGTACCGGCAAAATGAAGGTGGGGACCACCAATGTTCAGAAACTCGTGTGGTGAACTCATATACCAACAAGGGGGCACATGGGGATATGAAAGTCGGAGTCGTTGCAAAAAAAAACGCGGGACGGAAATGGAGAGAAAGTGATTTGTTTGTGCTAACGTTGTTTCTTATTTCCGGAGCTGGGTTGTGAAATTGAAAGCATTACTTCACTCATATTTCTTCTCCATTCCTTCACGTAATCAGGCTAAGCCAGCCTTCTTTAACATTGCTTTACACAACACTACCAACTCCTTTTTTACCTACAGTAAAAGGATGAAATTAATTAGTTTAGTTAGTGTGCATATGCAGCAGTACACAGCTTCTCCAAGCGATACAGAAAAAGAGAGAAAATTGTAATTCAGTCTATAGCCAGTGACGACTTTTCAGGGCTTTTGGTAAATAGATCATTCTAGCTTTTTTGAATAGACGAATTACAGTTAAGCGTAAACCTCCTAACAAAAAACGGAAGCGCACTATCAAAGCAATGATGGGTCGAAAATGAGCAAGCAAGGAAGATGAAAGAGGTGGTAGAGGAAGTAGTAACATCAGAAGTGAAAACATGCTAAAAGAAATAGAAAAACTGAAAATCATCAATCAAAACCCATTGAATGTGTATTGTTTTTGTCAATATATATTAAAATAAAGAAATAACTATAAAAATATAAAAATATAAAAATCGAAAACGCAAACATTATCACCAAGCAGCCGCAAGTAAGGAACGAAGGGAAGGAAGCTGAGCTGGCAGAACTAGTGTCAAATGTGTGGTTGAAAAAAGGGCAGGAAAACATGCAAACTACGTGAGACACACCACATTAAATGAAGCGTTTGCAAACTTGAAAATGCAGCGTGTCTTGGCGGAAGTGCGAGAGAAAAAGGAGCGTCTGTGCGCTAGCAGCCGGGCTATTTTGAACGGCTTGTTTATTATTATAAGTATAGAATCTAGCCCGAGCAATGTTAAACATTATTACGCGATAGAACAAACAAAACATCATTTTTCATTTGCGGGCAAAGCGTGTAGAATTGTGACGTCGCATCTCGTACGTTATGTACAGTGCTGTTCGTGCATAATCATGTACGATTGCTTCAAAAGAGTTGCCGAGTAAGCTAGGGACCTTAGGGCCTTCCACAATGAATGTTTATGGCACGTGTAAGTGTCAGCACTGCAGGTGGGAAAAATGAAACAAACGGTGACTAAATGTGTAGCAGAGCAGTACTTAGTCTAACCTTGGCCACCTTCCTACTTTATACTTTAAATCACCCAACACTAACTTTTGGGCTACTTTCTTTTTTCGTTTATACGTATGTTTGTAATCGATTAACTCAATTTTGCAATCTGCTGGATGCTGATGGTTGTATGCGTAAAATCAAACAGAACATGATGCCGCTCTCGCCTGCGTGCATGAACGGCAATCGAGCGATCGTTTTCTTTATAACGACATTACTTATCCATCGTAAATACACATTCAATCACAAAACTAGGAGAACATGAACAAAAAATCACCTCTGTCATCCCAAGCAATTCGCTGCACAAGAGGCTGTGTGCTCGACAATTGGAAGAAAAGGGGAGGGAGAAAACTCTGCAATAATAATGTGTGAGAGCGTACCAGGTAGTTGAGAAGTGTTTTAGAGCTATGATGGTAACCGAAAGGACACGTGGCTCGTCGCAAACATTACACAGTTTAAATAAAATGCTGCGCATCTGCATCACGACGTTAGCGATAGATACCATTTCCATCACTACTACGGCACAGCTAAAACGAGCCGAATGCATCTTGGAAGCAGCATACAAAATATAGCAAGCGGTGTGTCACTTGAGAAACTTTGGAAAGGCAGAAACATCAGAACATCCGCAATGGCATACTTACACACGAAGGGAGAAAATGTAAATTTCTCACTCAAAGACAGGCATGCAGTACTCTCACTAGTATGGAAACATGCAGCAAGAGGATACAGAAACGTTGAACAAAACCATAGATAAAGTAAAGTAAAAAGATGAGATGTAAGAGAACAGCAGCAAAAATCACACACAATGAAACAAGAAATGGGAATAAACAATTCTAGTAGTAGCGATTTAGCAGCTTTTTAATTACGACAAATCTGGACTGCGTGAAATATGAACGACGAGTTAACTACAGCTTATTTTAAACCTTTAGCAACCTTTTTCCCTTGCATAGCCACTTTCTCTTCCAACCAAAAGTCAATTGCTGCGTTTTTAAAACATGATGTGTGGAAGTGTTTTTATTACGTGTTGTGTATAATACGTGATAATTATAGAATGATTTTACGCATCAGTACGCTACAGCGCCGGAATTGGGTATTGGGTTGAGTGCTACAAAACGTGCCTTGAACTTCCTATGTTGACTTAATTCTTATATTCGAGATTTCATCCGCTCCAGCAGCATCCACAGACACCGTCGCTGCGATTCCAGTTGTGTGACCTGAGCCAGATGCTCTGTGTACATAACGACAGTTAGCTGAAACGGAAAGTATAAGAACTATTAATCCGCGTGCTCTTTTTCTCTCCATTTGATGTTAATTCATTCAAATTAAACGTTGCCCGATCAATCAAACCAATGTGCTGTTATACTCTTATCTGATACGCTACAAAAGTGGCCGTTAAGGCGCGTGTATAGAGAATCAACGATTAAAACAACGACGGCACTACATTTGTGCGATAACCAATATTGGGCAGCAAGGATGACCTTTGATCAAGTTTAGTCAAAAGATGGCATTGCAATTTTAATGCGTAATACAGAGAATCAGATTCACATTGTTACGTGATTGGCAAATAGGTTCTTATCATTAAAGTACCAAAAACCGAGCCTAAACAAAATATGTGCAAAAACATATTGGAACGTTGCAACCGCTTCCTCACGCAGGTTGCGGCGGTGCGCTGGTGTAATGTTCAAAGAAAGTTGGTTTTGTTTCTTACCAATTGCTTCGACTCGATGACGTTACGATTCTTTACGGCCAGGTTCCACAAATTAACTGTCAGAGTAAACATTTTGTCTACGGAGAGATCGGCACCGGTAATGATCTTCAGCAAAAGATCCAATGCCAGCTGGGATTGCGCCCGCAGAGCATTAGACTCCAACAGCAGTTTAAGATGCTGTAGCAGTTTATCGCACACCGTGCAGCATAGCTCGTTTACCTCGGTGATAAATTTAGGATCGGACCCGTACAGTTCGTCGTTTGAGATTACGTTTACGATGTGGTACGGGTATACTTCCTGTGCCGCAACGGACAGAAAGTCTAGCACGTGTAGATAGATGCTGGAAAGAATGTCCGAGGTCGATTCGAACGGATACTTCGGTACCACTTCCAGCAGCAGACGCAACAAATACAGCACACCTTGGGTGGGATTATCCTGCAATTGGAAGCAAATCAATGAATGATCAGTTTGCTTCAGATGTTTGGGCATTTAAAACCTACCGGCACAATGACGAGCGTGGATAACAAGTTGACGACGAACGTCTTGATGAATCCTTCCGTTGATTGCACTTTTCCATCGTTTTCCACCATCCGGGGAACTTCGGGTATGAGATTGATCGCAGCTTCGAAGCACGAATCGGCATGCTGCAGACAGATGTTCAACAAGGCCACCTGTCCGGACTGCAGGTACAGCTCCATGCGCGTACGAACATCGATAATGGACGGGATAGTGATAAAGCAGTAAGCTGCACACGCCTTAACAAATGCGGCCGTTTTCTGCGTGTGCTGGCCCTTGACAATGCGTCGCGTGCTTGTAGCCAACCGATTGACAGAATGTATAAGTGTTGAAAGAGCTGAGTCGAGATTCGACAGCACCGAACGTGCTTCGACGTAAAAGGCTAGCTGTTGTTCAAAATCGCGTCCAAAATCTACCTTGCGAATGAAGTGGCATATTAGTCCACTGATTTGCCGACGTTCGTCCTCCCCAGTAAGGGCGCTAGAGTGAGTGAAAAGTAGGCGCGTCACGAAAATTGATGGCTTCAGTTCTAATGTAGTGCAACCCTTACCTGACGGAATCATTCAAGACTCGGCTAATGTACATGAGGGCATTGGTAACTACCGGATCGTTGATGATTGCATTATCACAGGCCGTGGCATTGCGGTAACTGGTGAGAATATTCTTGCAAACCTCCAGCTTAATCGATTCCTTTTGAAACAGATCCAACAGCGGAAGGAAATTGTCCTGTTCGAAGAAGTGAAAATATGCGATAAAAATGAAGAATGTTTTAATGTTACTCAAACACTTACCAGTGCCAGTATGCCATGTACGTCTTGAGCGTTGGAAACAATTTTATCCACGATGACTTGCAGCTCATGATAGTACTGTTCGTAGATCCGATTCGGACCCATCTGTTGCAGTACACATCCCAGGAAGGTGTCGACCTCTTTCAGCTGGCAAATCATAATAAGTTCGATGGTCAATTCTACCCAAACTGCAGCGCTTAGCTTGTTCCTCACTTACCCCAAAATGTTGACTAGTGTACTGTGCCCACATTTCTGCACACTGCATAAATTCCTCCACGTTCCCCAACGAGCTGATCGTCTTCATGGCGTTCGAAAGCACACTTAGCCGCTGTTCCGTGGGCGGTGGCGTGTGACTAAGAATGCTCCCAAGCAGTCTAAATAGCTGTCCGCGGGATATGCCTTCCACCGAAATGGTGGAGAGAATTTGGACGAAATGGGTCGCACGGGAAGCAATGAAATCCGATCGGAAGGACTGCATCATGGACTGTAGAAGCAGCGCAGGGTTTTTCTTGTCTTTGCAGCGTTGCAAAATGTCGTCTAGCTGATTATCCGTCGTAAGAATTGCGACCCCTTGCAGAATCCAATCTAGTGCCGGTAGATACAGGGAGGCGTAACCGTTCAGTGTGATGCGATGGCGTGCTATTTCCGACCGAATGCCACCGTTGAAGATGGTGTGATAGACCATTAGGATGTCGTCGAGATTTTCGCTTATATATGTACGATCAAGTGTGAGACTCATGCCGACCCGACACAGGTAGCAGCGGGCATAGATGGCCACCAGTGGATCACCGATACCGCGGATCATTTTCGTGAGCCTACGCAATGCCAGACCGAATTCGTCCTTGGCCAGAAAGCTGTAACAGCGCAGTATTGCTATCTCTACGTATAGCCGCGGAAGCAGCTCCCGTATTGAAGCTATTTTGTAGAACCAGTTTTGGCACGTTTCCTTCGCCGACTCTGGTACCATGTCCGGGGTAAAGTTTTCTGGCAGGGACGTCATTTCCCGTGTTCCCGGGTGCATGTAGTCAGCCTTTGTGCGCAGCCGGTCGTACACGAGTCGGCCAAAAATGTCGAGAATGTCGGTGATGAGGACAAACTTCGACGGATAGAACTGGATGACGGACGTGTCGGACAGCAGCTTCGAGCATTGGATCGCAATTTTAAGCGCCTTTACACGTTGATCCTGGTTCCATGCCTGTACCAATTCGTGATTCAGCTGTTCGATCTTAACGACGTACTCCTGCTGTGATAGGTCAAGCATCTGTCGTACGGAACCATCATCAAAGTCATCCAGCTGCTCCAATCGATATTTGACCTTCTCCGACATTGTCGTCTGCGGTTTGATGGTTTCCCCACCGGTGAGAAAGCTTGTCACGATAGACAGCTTCTCTGAGGTGGTGTATTTATTCAGAATGGCACCCCGGCGGGCAGCCCACGGTTCGATTAGATCCAGTTCCAGCAGATTTGTTGGCTCTTTCGATTTGCCTAAGGAGCCCCGGAGACTTACCGGGCTTGACTTTATGACGAGCGGCAGTGCACTTTCCATCTCAGCAGCCATTCGTGAAAGCGGATCTTTACCCAACGACGTCGCCTGGTGCTTTGCGAACTGACTCAATGGATCCGATCCATCGAAGGCAATGCTTAGCGGATCGAGCGACAATGCTGCGGTGGACATTGCTGCCGAATTACTACTGCTGAGGGAGATCCCATTAGCTGCTGCTGGAACCTTACCACTTCGTGTGCCTCGGCTTTCCAGAACCTACGACAACGAAAGACGATTAGCAACATAAAAAAGACAGTACGCAAATTCACTGA
This sequence comes from Anopheles christyi, assembly GCA_000349165.1. Taxonomy (NCBI): domain Eukaryota; kingdom Metazoa; phylum Arthropoda; class Insecta; order Diptera; family Culicidae; genus Anopheles; species Anopheles christyi. Next base: position 12,244 of record KB685979.1, read on the forward strand.
TATATACGCTTCCTATGACCGTACCGTTATCGTTGACTGTTTCAGCGGATGGTCTAGAACTTTAAACTGATCAAGATAACGGCGACACTCATCTTGTTGACGCTGGACGCATACCCTGTAAATGCAGCAGCCCCAAAAATGTTCAGTTGTTTTCTAAATCGCAAACCAAGTTGCTATTCACCGAATGCTTACCACTCTGCAGACATAATTCTGGCTGTTAATGTAGAGTATCGCAAAACTTATTCCAGCAATTCTGCAAGGACAGAATTCAATTCGTCCGGTTGGTTATTGCAACTTTTGAGTGGGGTTGTTTTCTTTGAGCAGCTGAGGCATATGCTTTGTGACAGGCAAAAGTTGCCTGTCAGAGCCAGCAAAGATTGAACGGGGATGTGTCAGTTTTTTGTGATTGATTTTTTTTCATATGATCGAGGAGGTGTTTTTGAATAGAATTAATTGTACCATTAAGCACAAGACAAACAATATTATTGCTGCGATGCTTTATTCAATGAAAAGTACAAATTACCGGAAATATTTTTTTCTGTATTTCAATACTATTGAATTGTTATATTTTAAGTTTTTTCTTTTTCTTTATTTCTCCCATGCTGTCGGTTTTACTGGGCTGTATGATCTCGTCCACAGGTTCCTCAATGAACCCACTCGATTTGATGCGCTTTTCTCACATTTGTTTGCTCTTCTTTGCAGTAGAATGCTTTCGCTTACTTAACGATCGATTCTTCAATCGGTTAGCGGACGCTATCTGAACAGGATCCTCCGTTTCTACACTCACCCATGCCAGTTCTTTTACCATTTTCGTCGCTATACTCCGTGCTGGCACATCTGTTTTATCCTTTGAGCTTTCAGTGTGCAATGAACTTCCTGCCGTCTCTGACGAGCTGTCTTGGCTCAAAGGCTTGCCAGTGTTAATTAATGCCAAGCATATCGGTCGACAGCCAATCTGTTGTGTGCAGATTTGAATGAAATCAATCCCATCTAGATGCCACAGCGATACGTCGCCTGCACTAGAAGCAGTCGCAATGTAATTTCCTAAACAGGCAACCGCCTTCAAACGTGAATCATAAATTTGCAGCTTTTCTTGCTGTTCTTCTGCTCTTATGTTAGCCATTGCTAGCTCTCCACTCTCCAATCCTACAGCAATTTCTTCGCTCGACAGCCAACACATTGAAGTAGGCTTCGAGTCATACTGCAGTGTTCTAACGGAACGCGTTGTCTCGACACTAATTATATCGACCACCCTGTTACCGAGGAGCGCGAAATGTTCGCCATCTGGGGACCATTGTACGTCGGTAAGCACTCGTCCATATTTGCTGTTTTTGCTCAGTGCAGTCGTGAATAGAGCACGACCCGTTATTAGATCCCAGGTTTTAAGCGACATGTCACCTCCCAGCGTGAGTGCCATTTTACCATGAGGGTGAATGGAGATGCTTTGCACTGAAGATTTGTGTGCGCTTTTCCACGTTTTATCGACGGCCATTTTGGACATATTGATCGCCGTCATACAACCGTCGTTGCTGCCGGCGAAGAGGTGGCTACCACTGTCCGAGAAAACAAGTGTGTTGATTGTCCCATCGTGATGCAGGAACTCCGTAACCTTTGTTCCCTCTCGCATGTCCAACAGGCAGATTCGATCATCAGCGCCACCGGTCGCTACATACCTCCCATGGGAAGCTACCGATCGCACAGACGACGTATGCAAATGAGCAGCAAACGATTCCTTCAAGTATAGCTTCCCCGGGTCCTACAATAATGATTTTTCTCGATAAGAATAACATTTAGGAATAACATTTATTCCGCTAATACCCACCGTTCGCAAAGGTTCCGCACGATAACATACGATAAACTCCTCATATGTCCCCACTAATATTTCCAAACCAGCCATAGTGCAACAGCTTTCTACTTTACAAACTCCCTTGTTCACAAATAATAGAAAATTAAATTTGGAAAGGGTTTTATAATAATGTTTCAAGTTAAACTCTGGTACGAACAGAAAAACGTGCGCTTAACAAATTCGCTTGTCAAGTTTTTATTTTTTCTTTTTCTTGTTATTCTGATATGTTTACACTAGACCATCTCACTCCTGACATTAACATTTGCTTGAACCGTCTAGATGATTGGGTTCGGTTCTCAAGAAAAAAAAATCACATCATTTCATAAGTAATAAATACACACACATTAGCCCTAATACGATCAGCTAAAGCTTAATCTACTTCTTGAAAGTAATTAAAAAAAGTTTTGCTACATCAATGTTCTAATCTAGCTAAGCATTTCTTTAAAAAACTCACAAAGCCAACGGAACATAGTCATAGCCAGTGACAGTTGCGATCAATAAAGATTTGTAATATTTTAGAGCTTATTTGTTTCGTATTTGAAACTCAAGATCGTGTCGTCGATTGTTTATTTAGAGATAGCTAAACGCAAAAAAAACACTTGAAGTACATAATTAGTGTAAGTCAGAATATTTGTGGTTCTGTGTTTATTTTATTCACCACTCCACAGTGTCAAAATCGCATATCACACTTTTTATGGATCAACCTCCTTTCTACATTCATTCAAGTGATTCATCAATGTTCTCGTAAAAAAATGGTAGCCTGCTACGGGTAGAAATTCGCGAAATTTCTGTTCCTCTTCGCCTTTTCGCCGAGCTTAGGCTTTTTGTTTGAATGTTTTGTTGCGGATCAAGTGATGCTGCTTTGTGTGTTTCTTTTTGTGGGAAGTATTCTCGATTTAAACAATTAAGTTGTTGCCTGTCCGTACGTGTGACTATTACGTTGCATTCCCTTCTGTTTTGTTTGATCGTGTATTGGAATTCGATTCATGAGTAGGTAAGTACGGCCAATATTATTGCGTTTACCATTATCCATAGCAGAAGCTGGATGCAAATACGAAAAACTATTTCGATTATGCGAGAACGGGAACAAAAGGTTATTGTAAAATCATCTACAATACGACTACAACGCTTGTCCCTAGCGACGACAGCATATTGTCATTGTAGTTGTGTTGTGTTCGGCTGCAGCACGTATGAAAATAATGTACCTTGTAAATCGCGGTCGCAGGAGATTCGACAAGGAAGCGGAACGAACTAGATCTGATCTAAAGCCTTCCCCTTCAAGGTTGACGACATTGTAGCTGCTTAACGATAGTGCGGTAAATATTGCTGGTGTGCAGATAATTATCAATAGCACTTGTACAATACAACATTTCATCCTTTGTTGTAAGTGGGTGCCACTCAAGGGCATTGCAAAAAGTGTATCGCAAATTTTCCCCTGGTCGCAATGAATAGGTGCATCCGGAGATTGCACTAGGGCGATGATCTGAGATAATGCCGATGTCTCATAATCACCAACATCAGTTTTTTTTGGAGGAACATTACACACAACCATTATTTGTAAACAACGTAAACTAAATTACACTGGTGCAAAATTTAACGTTTAATCTTTCTATACCGTCCAATGGATTTGAAAAGGACGATGTACAAACATTACTGGCCCGTGATGATCCACGCTACGCAATTGTATTATGTTTCGGTTAAAAGAAACCGAAGCATGGACTAGTATGTCAATGTGCGGAAGACCTGTTGCTTTGCTAAACGCATCAATTGATTCGTTTGATTACACAATTTCAGCGTACAAAGCAGTTAAAATCAGAGAAGTTTGCACCTATGCGTAAAAGACATGGGAAAAATGTGAGAAACATCACATGTATCCGTTAGTGAAACTGCGTCACGAGAGGTGTCTAATTGCTTGAGAACTCACAGTTGAATTCATGTGATATGTTTCGATTAAAACGGAAAACAGTCGGTGTATGGTAGAGCAGCTGGTTAAACTGTTCTGTTAGTGTTGTTATCATATATTTACTTCTTTATAGGACAGGACAAGTAGGCGGTTCGCTTCGTCGTATGGGGTTGTTTTATCTTTCCAGCTGAAAGGTTCTACTAGTTCAGCGGATGTTAAAAAAAACACGTCGAAAGAATCTGCCCCTCGTTCTTATCGACTATAGTTTGAGGCGTCATGTTGTGGTCACAGTAGGATGGTTTTAGTCTGTTTAGACTGGCGACCAATTAAGCTATAAAAACCTTTAAGATGCCTTACAAAAGCATGTACTGTGGTTCGTTATTACTTATGTAGAATATGTATGTTATACGCATGTAAATCCACACAGCTCAAGAACCGATGAGTTAGGAGCTCTAGCTCCTAGAGCGAAAAGAAACTGAAAATAGATACTATTCAATGAACAATGTGATAATAAATGATTCATAAAAGTTACTAGCACAGATGCGTATATGATTAACATAAGCGATACAAGTGTAAACTTGTTACGATGGACATGTTTCAACATCGGAATAGAAAAACATGCGATGGAAGCACTTGTTTCATATGTGTCCTCGCTTGAGGTTGGGGTCTTTCATGGTGTGAAACAGTGAGAAAATGCGAGAGAAACATGTTTACTCACAGAAGCTGCACATGACTTTACGCAATACTCCTTATGCTGCGATGTCTAGCAGCTATTGCATCTACGTAACACAACATTCCAGTTGTTCAACACGATACAGATGAAATTTAGACGAATTGACACGTCCAAGCCGTAGAGTCTGGACTCTCTAATAATGTGTCAATGAAACACCGAAGTAACTTCAGGGACTTGTAAGACAGGATATACGGTAAAACCGCCTCTCATAACTGTATTTGATCTAACGAAACGAGCCGGGAGTAAACAAATTAAAAAAAAAAAGTATGAAGTTTGAACTTTGATCCGCAAAGGAAGCAACGGAAGAGATATCTCGCTGTGTTTTTAAGGTGGATGTGGAACCTGTGGATAGCACAACAACGCTTCCCGTCACTGCTTTCCCCTTTTTGTTGCTGTTGTGTGAGCGGTTTGAGATTTTTATTTACCACTCGTTTTTGAGATGATGTGCAGTTGCTTCTATAATTATAAATATATTTGTTTTTCCGTCACTATGTACCGCGTGTGGTGTTTTCTGCCCAATACATACCAACGGCTATATAGAACGAGTAAGAAAATCGAATGAAATTCAGTATTTCCACTTCACATCAGTTTGGGCACTGCTCAAGTAAAGACGTTGTTGATTCGGGGATAAAAGTTCCATTGTAAAAGATTACATTATCGTGAACGGGTGGTTACTTGAACGAAAACAAAAGTGTTGTAGTTGCTCCTTCTTGTTTAAACATTGAATTTACGGCATAATACACTAGTGAAAGTAGCACAATATGTGTGATATTCTTACGGCCATATCTTACAGCTATGGATACCACGAATGGCCTACAAAGAGGGTAAAAATGTATGTTTATCCACAATCAAACGCTTTTATAAGTAGTAGATAAGCACTAATTTGATTGAAATCTTATGTTACATTCAATTCTCTTTTCCTATTTATTCTAGAAACATGACTATTCCATCAAGACCAGCACCGCCACCACCGCAGCGCAATACGTCCGCGTCATTGCGTTACACACCGACCACTGATTGGGACTTTTGCGCTTTTGATTCCACCACCAACAACACTGGCACAAGCAGTGCAGTTTCAGGCCAACCTTTGACTGGAAACGGATCATACTTTCAGTCACAACAGTCGCAACATCATCAACTGAATGTTAAAGCAAAAAAGGCTCCGCCACCGAGGCCTCCACCACCGAAAGTTCCGGCTGCTGTTCCAACTGCGCCGTTGAAAAAACCCGGCCAACCTCAATCGATAAACATCCTGTCCAGCTTGTTCGGCCATAAGCGAGTATCCAACGGAGCTACTGCAAGCAAATCAAACAGCAGTGTTGCTTCGCATCAAAAACACGGCTTATGTTCCGGACCTGCAAAGTTGCTCCCACCGCCATCGACGAGCACGACGAAACATGGTGGAAAAACTTCTAATTACACCGGTGGTAATGAAAATCTGCATCATAGCACCATTAATTACGGATCAATCTTTCCAACGTCGAACAGTGGTGGCAGCGGGTGTGGAGCTTTATCAACAGGAACAAATGCAGAAATGCAACTTATAAGTTTTGATTCGCCGCCCAGTTCGCCGACGTTTACGCAAAAATCCTGCAGCGATTGCATCAGTGTGGATAGTTTCAGTTCGGATTCAAACTATTCCTCTCCCAACAATGGCAACATGTCTCAAGCTGAGAGTGGATTCGAGGATGATTTTGTCGCATGCGGCAACAACAATCGTCCACGTGCTAGCTCCAGTGTTCCCTGGAGAGATCTGGATCCTTTTGATGGGGGCATTGCTGCAGGGACAAGTTCGGGGCGAGCCACAACTGCACCTTCGCCGGTTATTTACGGAACGATACCATTAGCATCAACCACAGCTCAGATTCGTACACCATTGATAAACAGCAAGCTGCAGAAATCCGACTTCGTAGACCCGCTGTGCAATGGCCAGAGTGTCTTACCGCGGCACCCAACCATGTCGATGCCCACGATAATTAAACCCCCAGCCAGCAGCGGTCACTCGGATAGCCAGAAATCCACTCCATCGCATTCAGCCTTGCTACGCAACATCGTAACTATGGCATCGAAACCCACGGCATCAACACCGCCCACAGACAGTGCTCTTTATGCTAGAATGGAGGACGATTTTTCTTCGGATGTTGCAGTAGCTTTCGATTCACTTCCGTCCCAGCCGATGCCTAGTATACCGCCTCCACCACCACCACCATCGTCCGAGACGTACGCAGAAGAACCGTATGGAATCGCGCTGTACGACTTCCAGGGCGAAGCAGATGAAGATTTAAGCTTTAAGGTAAACAAACCCCTTTCCCTACAGCCTTTAGTGTCGTTGACACGCGCTTCGAATCGATTGGCCACAGCAGGTGGCGTCAATGCTAATAATAGAAAGTCTCTTTTATTGGTGCGCTTCACGGTTACTACGCCTTAGATTGAGGGTGCGAAAAGACTAACATTTGTTTTGTATTTTGTTTATTTTCACTCACTTCTTTCGCTCAGACAAATGAGAAGATTTATCTGCTGAGGCGCCTGAGCGAGGAATGGTATATGGGTCGTGATAAACGTGGCCTTGAAGGAATGTTTCCCGTAAACTACGTCGAGGTGAAGGTTCCGCTTGCAGACGAACAGAGCAACGAACCAGATATACGGCTTTCGACAAAAACAAGCGGCAATGGTGGTGTGAAAGTGCGGGCACTGTATAATTTCAAAGCGGAAGCGTCAGAGGATCTTACTATTATGGTAGTTTTACGAACGCCTGACGTTGTGTTTGCATTTGTGCTCACTATGTGTTTGTTTCTATTTCAGGAGAACGATTTAGTGACGGTTCTTTATCAAATAACACCGGAATGGCTTTACGGCGAGAATAATGGACGAAAGGGACAGTTTCCGGCAAACTTTATAGAGTATGTGCCACCTAACCTTCCACAAGTGCAAGAAGCAGCAGTAAGCAGCAGTTAAGCTCCAACAGCCACACGAAACCTGAAGTATCGAATCTCGAGTATTTACATATCCTAAAGGCTAGCCTGAACCTGGAGCAGCACTGGTGAAATTTCACGAGAACACAAATACATCACAGTCACTAGCCATCCAGCCAGGAATAGTGTTGCCTGTTTCAAATTAATGAAGCTGTGATTGTTTTTTTAACCTGGTATACTTGTCCTTGGGGTTTCTGTCAAGGAAAGATAACAGTCAGGGAAAGATACCAACGACAGGCTGCTTGGTTTCATGGAAGGTTACTAGTACACACATTGCCTATATCAATCTGAAGACATTTGAGACATTTAGAATAATGTATTGTGAGCCAAGCATATTTTTGGGCGTCATGTGGCGCACGATATTTGTACGTAAGATATTGGCCAAAGAAAGAAAAGAACTGCACTTGATAGCTGAGCAGAGGGACATAAAACCCAATTGTCCATTTTTTTAGAAGAAAAAAAAAACTGTAATATAGTAGTCCAGAAAGATGAACCGAGAAGAAAAAACACGCTAATGAATGTGCTTTGTAATCACTAAACTAGATCTGAGTTCCATTGGAAGATTGAACTTATCGCTTGATGGCAATGTGTTCGCTTTTGGATGAGACCCGCACGTATGCACACTTCACAGACTGGTGAGCACTGCTAGGCGGTGCAAAAACTAATTTTCTTCCATGTTTGTGCCGTTCATTTGGGCGAAGCATTGAATAAATAAAGACACATTCTTTTCCATGCAAAAATACTGTGGCATTATTGTTTTGCACTAAGGCTGTCCATGTTCGTCCCTTCACAAAGCAGCACAGCTTCCATCAGCTTCGTGTCATCGTAAGTAGGTAAAGGACATGCGGTGTAAGGACTTCGTCTCGGAGTTTCAGATTCCGCGCAGATGAGACCTACAATACACTTGTCAAATGTGTGTAGAATAGAAGAGTGGCCGAAAATCAATAATTGAACTGTTTTGCAATTCCGCAGCATCCAGCCAAGACCGTAACAGTATTGCTTTTTCTTATCGTTTGCTTGTATTACGATAGCCTGCAGTGAACCGTAGTTGGTTTACGGTGATAACAGCTAGAGAAAACCCATACAGAATGTCGACGGCAAAATCAAATAGTTCCAAAAGCGGCATCCGTGATGGTAACTTGGTTGAAGATGGTAACTGTGGTGAGATATTTTTAAGCACACAGCAATTATGTTTCTTTAGAGGATCTCTCATCGGAATCGGTAGAAGTGCTGCGCGAACGGCTGAATACGATGAAAAGGCTAATAGCAGAACGGCAGAGCAACGCAAGCGGATCGTCAGAGTTGTGGAATCCTCATACGAGGGCCTCTAATTGCAGCGGCATCATCGATGGGAATTTTTTAAGCGTCGCATTCGGAGGAGCCCTCGTGGTGATTCTATCGGTATCCGTTTATGCGTTTTACAATTTGTACCACGCGGTGCTCAAGAAGTTTCCTTCGCAACATACGGAACTGTAAAAGCCGTAAATTGTGTCGCATTATTAAAAATCCAATCATAATGTAAATTTTTGACTCAATACCAATACAGTATGGAAATTTAAAATCGATATTCTAATGCTGTTACCCAGACTTTCATGCAGCTCCGAAAGCACCGTAGTTGTCATAGCAACAAATGCATCGAACGTAATAGGAGGGCACCTTTGTGGTGTGGTGCCGCGGGAATAATGTTCGTGTACCGGCACCCTAAGTTCACTCCTGAATCCATGGATTTAAACCACGGTCCTGTTTCAAACAAAAAGTCAACAAAAGCACGTGTTTTTTGCAGAAAGCATTTTTGTTATCATCAGCGCATAACAAACATCCCTAAATCTCCCGAAACGAAACGAAAAGGATTCGATGGGTCTGACGAAACAATATCTGGCGTACAAGCCAGTCTCCAGTTTCAACATCATCGCTAGTGCACGAGCAAATATATCTTTCGTGACAATCAGCAATGCCGTGGGTCGGTACGTTGTGGTGGCTGCTGCTGAGAAGGTGCTGGTATGGGACTTGAGGTATGTTAAACTAGAGCGTGGCTCTTCGTTTGTAAATATTGTTTAACCATTCTATCTGTGTTGGCTGTGTGTTACAGGGTCGGGGAAAAGGTGGCGGAATTCATACGTGACAAACAGGAGGTCACATTTCTACGCACCAGTCCGGATCATAAGCATCTTGCGGTGGGTTATTCTGATGGAGTGGTGGAGCTGTTTAGCGTCGAAACCAAGCAGTCTGTGTGTAGTTTTGCATCGCACCGTTCAGCCGTCAGTGGATTGAATTTCGATTTGCTTGGCCTTAAGCTTGTGTCCGGCGGTCTTGATAATGATCTGGTTGTGTCGGACGTGGTGGCACAATCGGGAAAGTGCCGTCTTACCGGCCACACAGCCCCGATAACGCAGTGCTGCTTCATGCAACGGTTTCAGGATGTAGTTGTGTCCAGCTCGAAAGACACACAAATCAAGTTCTGGAATATTGAAACGCAGTGCTGTTTCAAAACAATCGTTGACCACCGTACCGAGGTGTGGGGTATCGCGTTAATGCGTAACGACGACTTTCTCGTGTGTGCCACGGCTGATACGCAACTTTCCGTGTACAAAATTACCTCCACAATGGATGCAATCTTACCGATTGTAGCTGCATCGGAACAATCAGAAGGCGAAAGTACCGTCAGTCCTTTTCGATGTACACCTGCAGGCAGTATTCAAAGGGCTGGACATGGGCGCACGATTAATCTCGTAACTGACAGCAATGGGCAGGTGCTTGGATGCCACGGTACGGATAAAAAGATTGAATTGTTTTACTTCTGCTCGCAAGAAGAATCGATGAATAAGCTTACCAAACGTATGAAAAAGCTCAACACCAGCAAAGTGAGTGCAGAAGAGGCAGCTATTCGGCAGCTGTCACTGACCGATGAAATTAAACGTCTTACAACGATTCCGACGCCAGAAAAGGTAAAATCGTTTGATTTACTCCTTGGCAGCCGGAACGAACTGCGTATTTGCTGTACGTTTTTGAAAAACTTAGTCCAGCTATTCTCCCTCGACCTGAACGTGAAAAAAGACGCCGAGCCAGAAACGCTGTACGCTTTGCAAAAGCAGGGACATCCTTCCGAAGCACGCACAGTCGCGTTCAGTTCTGACAGTTTGGCGATCGCATCGGGCAGTGCGGAATCATTGAAGCTGTGGAGTCGTGCTTCCCAGACCGTTTTGCGCACCGTCGAGACAGGTGGTTACGTTGTAAGCACGTGCTTCGTTCCCGGCGATCGCCATGTGCTCGTGGGACTCAAAACAGGCCAACTGCTCGTCGTAGACGTGGTACCGGGTGAGGTGATAGAATGCATCGAGGCACACGAGAAGGAACTATGGAGCATTGTACTAACGCCCGACAAGCACGGATGTGTTAGCGGTGGGGGAGATACAACCGTTAAATTTTGGTCCTTTGAGCTAATTGTTGGAAGCGGTGGCCAGGATGCGGCAAAGGTTCTCTCATTGTTGCACAAAAACACTCTCAAGCTGGAGGAAACGGTGCTGAGTGTAAGGATTTCTCAAAATGGCAAGTACATAGCGGTCGCCCTACTTGACACCACGGTGAAAATATTCTTCATGGACAGTCTTAAGTTTTATCTATCGCTGTACGGCCATAAGCTGCCCGTGGTAACGATGGATATTTCATACGACTCAACGCTCATCATAACGGGGTCAGCCGATCGTACGATCAAGATTTGGGGCATGGATTTTGGAGATTGTCATCGATCGCTGCTTGCACATGATAATACCGTGACGGCAGTTCAGTTCATTCCCAATACACACATGTTTTTCTCCTGTGCCAAGGATGGCAAACTGAAGCAGTGGGATGCGGACAGCTTTCAGAAGATCATCACGTTACCCGGCCATTTGGGTGAGGCGCACGCGCTTGCGATCAGCCCCAATGGGAAGTACGTTGTCAGCTGCGGTTCTGATCGAACCTTACGACTTTTCCACCGCACCGAGGAACCGCTAGTTCTGCAGGATGTACAAGAGGAAGAGCGAGAAGAACTAGAGAATGCTACACTGGCAACGGGCGAAGAATCAACCGTACCCGGTTTGCCAGGTCTGAGACTTCCATCGAAAAAAACAATTGGATCGGAGAAGGGAGCGGAAAACATACTCGAGTGTCTTGAGGTATGCAAACAGTACGAGGAAGAAGGCGGAAAAGGACCGCTGCCTCCGCTAATGTTTGCTTACTCGGCCACTAACACGGACGATTTTCTGTTGACCGTTCTGTCGCGCGTTCGGGCAAGTGATCTCGAAGAATCGCTGCTGCTTTTGCCATTTAATGCTGTTTGCGAACTACTCGAAAGGGTCCCGAAACTGGCCACCGAGCGGAAGGATCACACGGAGCTGATCTGTAAGGTGGTACTGTTCCTATTCCGTGTACACCAGAAGCCGATCGTTAACAATCAAGTGCTACTTCCGGTAATTCAGAAAATCGTCCAAACGATGCAAACAGCACTCGGAGAATTGCGGGACATGGTGGGAACAAACTTCCATGCGGCTCAGATGCTACAGCGAGAACTGGAAGAAAATGACGGATGCGTGTTGTTCCGTGATGCAACTAAACAGCGCATCCAGCGGGATCGTCGGAGGAAGAGGCGAGAAGCTTCCAAGAGAAAGTTTCTGCAGATAGTTAAGTGAATGCATAACGAAGGGGTAGGATGCCCAAATCGATTACCGAGTGTTGGCATTGTTCGATAAATATCTTTACGAAAGCGTAAATTTGGCGTACATTTGTAAATTTGCGTTGTATTTAAGTTTATTTCATCGCCTTCGACGTTCGCGATCGTATTCGCGCTCACGGTCATGGCCTCGGGATCGTTCCTCGTGTTCGCGTTCTCGATCCCGATCCCTTTCTCTGCGTCGTTCACGTTCACGCTCCTCCTGCCGTTCATGGCGTCGCTGCCTTTCACGTTCCCGCTCGCGAAGTTCACGCTCTTTGAAGCGATCCCTTTCCCCGTATAGGCTATAATTATTAACAGTTAGAAGGTGTTTAGTGGAGCAATTTTTGCAAGAAAATAAATGTAATATGGCCACACAAACTCACTCTCTTCGGTCTCGTCGTTCAATCTCTCGGTAGCGGTCTCGATCGCGATCACGATCCCGATCTCTTTCACGGTCTCGTTCCCGATCCCGTTCACGTCCACGTTCTTTGTCGTTTTCTCGATCATGATAATTGCCAGCATCGAAGGTACGATACCGATCGAGAGGTTGTCTTTCTCGAGAAACAGACCGCTCGTTTCGCTTGCTTCCTCCTCCTGCAAAAGGTTACATAAAAAACGTTATTTTTTGTTTCTTTTCCTGTTGGCCTTGTCTCAGTATTACCCTTAGCCTTGACCGTTTCCACCTTTTTCTCCTTTGCCGAAGGTGGCGGCGTAGGCAAATCCTCCACGGCTTCATCTTCGCTTGGCATCTCCTCATCGAGATCATCCTCCAACGCAGATACCTTTGGTTCGAGTTCGTTATTCTCCTCGAGCACGTGTCGTTTTTGAATGCGTGGTAAAATGATATCGCACACACGTTCTTCGCGCAACAGTTCATCGATAAATTCGTCCATGTGCATAAGTTCGTACGCACCCATACGGTTCTGTTTTCGCAATTTTCGATTGTCGTTGTACAGCGGCTCCAGGTACTTGTAACAATCCAGTGATGAGCCAGTCAGTCGTAAATAGAAGGCGCCAAGTGCCCGGACGTATTTGAACTCTTCGTTCTTGATAAATTCCACCACAATGTCTTTTTCTGGCTGAATCTGGAGCATCTTAAGCGTGAGGCAAAGGAACGGGGTTGGTTTGATGTTGCCTCCAAACACTCCTCCGACGAAACGTAGCTCCATGGCTTTGTCCACCAGCAGTTCGGCAGTCAATGCGAAACATTGCTCCTTCCAATACTTAGAATCATATATGCGGGAGCGTATAATTTTCTCTATTAGATACTGCGGATTCGTGCCATGGACGTTTTTGGCGTCCTTCACGGTACGATTCGCCATGACAGAAGCCGGGCGTGGTAGTCCTTCTTCTAAGGGTTTAAATGCTCACCGCCAAGCTTGTGTTATACTGGATCTTTTGATATTCAAGTTTACTCAACCATTGCGAATGTTACACCAAATGTTTGATGTTCTTTTTTCATAAATAACGCACTATTTCGCTTATGCCGAAATAGGAATGTTTATACACTGACGGAAAGGTTTGTGTTTATGAACGCACACATTGCTCTCACGGACATCATTCGTGATGTGAAATTGACATTTTGGCTAAAATTAGCTCCATGCTTAAGTGGTGTCTACACTGCGTTTTGTTCGGACAACATTCGTAAAAAATCGTGCTGTTCGTGTGTTTTATTACTTTTTAAAATAAATAATGCCAACGTGTAATACTTTTAAAATAAATCGTGTTGTAGGAGCAAGTAAAACTATAATCAAACATTTAAGGTTAATTATGTTGTAAGATAAAATAAATCATACATATTCTTATCACCATCACCCTGTGACAAAGCTTTCAGTCAAGTGCAGTACAGTACACAATCTCTGGTTTAACAAAAACAAACACTGAAATGTTCGCTAAAAACAATTAGAAATTTATTTTGTCAAAAGTAATTCAGGTATCCTTTAACTAGACTTGGGCAGAATTATCGCCAAAGTGGATAGAGTATAGGGGTTTGTTATTGGCAACGAATTGAAAAATAAAGGAAGAAGGAAAAGCAGAGAAGCTATCTGCAGCTATATCAGTTTGCTATTCTTTTGTTTTGTTAATTATCAGAATATAAATCAAATTGTATGTACCTTTTTTGTACGATGGACAACGAAGCGGAATGTTAAACCACGACGAGAAAGAATCACCGACATCATGAACCTGCAATCTTTGTTTCAAGATTTTAATCCCAGGTAAAATTAAACACTAAGGCCCTCCGTACCGAGCAATGTTGCTAAAAGATTATTTACTTTGCAGCAAATTTGTCGTTCATTGCTGTTTGTTCACCTTTACCATATTGTTTTGCCTTCGATTGGACGGATTCATCGGTGAGTAAATATACGGTATTGCCGAATGTACGCATAATCAGTGCCACCTATTTCTGTCCTTTATTTCGTACATGTAGATTGGCCCTATTGGGTTGTGTTTGTGCCGCTATGGGTGTGGAAATCGATTGCAACCCTTGGTGCTATAGTGGGAGCCGTTGTTTGGTGTCGTCATCCACATTACAGGTAAGCCTTCCAAGGACTATTAGCATTGGATTTGCTACATTCTCGCCGTACTCTTTCTGACCTCTAGATGTACTTTCCTTTACAGAGTCGAAGGTGACTCGTACTCACACTTCAAAGCGATGCTAATATCGCTTTCTTTACATTTGATCTTGCTGATGTTCGAACTGCTTGCCTGCGATCGACTCACCTCTGGACGGCATCTTTGGGTGCTGGTATTCATCCCTCTGATATTCGGTAGTGCGGCCAGCGTTGGGGCCTGCGTATGGGCTGTAAAACATGATCGTTCATTTGAGCTGGAGCTCTTTTGTGCCGTCAATGCACTACAGTTCGTGTTCTTGCCGCTCAAACTTGATGGGCTTGTTTCGTGGAGCTGGGAAGTGGTTTTCGTACCGCTCTGGATAGTACTCTGTCTCAGTTTGGTGGCTGTTCTCTACAGTATCATATTTAGTGTTATTCTGTTGCGTACACCGGAGGTTTCGATGCAGCAGAAGAAGTCTGCCTTCTACTCTGCCATCGGCAATTGTGCCACCGTGATTCCTGTGCTTGTGTTTCAGGTACTGCTTGCTGACAAACTGGATGAAGACTTAAACTGGCCGTTCATCGCCGTGGCGGGTCCGCTTTTGGTCGCTTTATTTACGTTGATTCTGCTCAGTTTCAATGCAAAAGGAGGAAACAAGTGTAAGGATCAATCGCTTAACTCACTACCCCAATTGACGTTGAAGCTGCTGTGAGTTTGAACTTGCTATTTGATGATTCGTTTTTATTTTATTTTTTTTCTTGCTATTTGATGATTCGTTTTTTTATTTTATTTTCTAGGGTGGTTCGGCATACGGAAAAACTTTAGCCAATTTCTTCTGGGTGTGCTACCATGTTTGCAAGAGTACGGAAACATATCATATCACACGGACAGCGGGCAAACTGTGCCACTAGATAGCGCCAACGTTCAGCTGGACGATTTCGAAAAGTACGACAAGAAGAGTAAAAAAGCACTTACGAAAAAGAACGACCATCTGAAGCCTGTCGTACCGATCGTTAGCATAGAGCTGCCAGATTGAAAGTGTTTTTTGTTGGCCACGAATGAGACCTACATACTTTATTACGTTCGGTTCGTTGATTTGGATAACAGATGGCATGTGGCGATCAACATGAACCGGCAAAGATTAATCGTTACTGGGATATCAAAATTTTATAGGATTTTTTTTAAATATCGTTATCATAAATCAATATGCATATTTATCGTAAAATAGCAGGAACAACTAAAACCCGTAACTTGGTGAAGGTAGACTAGTAGACCTCTTCGAGTTGTTCGGTTAGAGACGATGACAATATTTGAACTAGGAAAAGCGATATCAGATAGGTAGTACATACAGGGGAGATAGGTGACCATGTATCAATGCGGAAAATTGTTAATTGATCATGGTCCTTTTTGAGCGAATATTTGCCAAGGTAAAATGTATCTGTGCGTTAGAGTATGTTTGCTTGCTGGCGTAATGAAAAAAGCTTAACGGACAAATTATTACATTCTTTGCAGGAAGAATGAACATTAGGTTACTATCGTAGAAGCTCTGATTCTGTTGTAAATACTGATGAATAGTTTATATTGTTATGTCTCACACGAAGCACGGAAGGAATTATGGAAGTAAACATATTTTCGTTCAGCTATTTGTTGCTGATTGTTCCTTATGTTATTTATTATTAAACATATGGCTCTTTTTCGATCATTTTGGGTTTCTTCTGTTGCCTGGTCGGACAATCTCGTTGCACGTTGATTTTCCAGTGTTTATTTTGTTTATCCAACGTGCCAGAGGACAGCAATGACAACCGGGAACTTTTAAACCTTCGATATAAACGCAAGTAGCACTGGGCGAAGCTTTGTTTTGTGCGTGTATTTTGTTTGCTCTGCATTTGGTGCATTTTTTATCCGCAACAGATTGTCGGTGCGTCCCGAAAGTAGTAGCGAAAAATCAATTACCGCTGTGGTGCAAAACTACCAGAGTGTGTGCAGTAGTGTGCAGCCGAAAATAGCACACGGCGCTTTACCGGAGTTACATAAAATACCGCATTCGATCGATAGCGGTGGTCCAACATAGATGCGGCGCACCAACACAGATAGTGCCGTATAAGCTGCTGTATTGTGGGGTCAAAGCAAGCAGGTTCGTTTTGCCTGCTGCTGGGGACCCAGTGCCCAGCTAGAAAAAGCACCCCGTGTCGCTTTCCATTCCGGTAGAATTGTTTGTGAGTGGTGGGTACGCTCAAAATGGGTTGGTGGTGCTCCTGCAGCTCTGTCCGCCTTCGTTTCATGCAGGAAAAGTAAACTGTGGAGCGTATATAGATGAGCATCGATTCTATCTACCATCCAGCAGAGACTACGCATCGCTATCATACTCATACTAATCATCGCAGCAACACGCTTCTCGTAGGACAACAACTAGTGCAAGCAAAGCCGCAATTCAACGAGCGCTACAAGAGTCGAGCATCAAATGCAGCATTAGCAACAGCTTCGAAAGTTCAACAAAGCACCACAACATACGAATGCACGGAAGAGGCGGAAACTAACCATGATTATTATCTCAACGACTCTATAAGCGAATCAGTAGATGACACTAAGTCCGCGTTCGACCACTTAGACTTTAAGTTAGATACGTTAGATTTTAGCCTCACCAGACGACTGCTTGGAGCCGTTTTCTTTCTGCTTGTTATTTACGCCTGGAAGCAATACATCGACGACGAGGAAGAGTCCGACACAATCTACATCTAAGGGCAGGAAGATAAGCGCAAAGAGAACGGATTAATCATGGGAACTAAGAAAGTTTCGTACTTCTTTAACCCTGACGTTGGAAACTTTCACTACGGGCCCGGGCACCCGATGAAACCTCATCGACTTTCGGTAATACATCATCTAGTGATGAACTATGGGCTGCATAAAAAGATGCAAATTTACCGGCCGTACAAGTAAGTTGCACCTTTCGACCGGTGATTAAAGTGACATTCTAATTACCGTAACCTTTTTTAATGTTTCCCTTTTTCTAGAGCAAGTGCGCACGATATGTGCCGGTTTCATAGTGACGAATACATCGAGTTCCTTCAGCGAGTCACACCGCAAAACATTCAGGGGTACACCAAGTGTCTTTCCGTGTTCAACGTTGGCGACGATTGTCCAGTGTTTGACGGGTTGTTCGAGTTCTGCGCCATGTACACCGGAGCTTCCCTGGAAGGTGCACAAAAGCTGAACCACAATCACAGTGACATTTGCATCAATTGGTCTGGCGGTTTGCACCACGCCAAGAAGTTTGAGGCATCCGGCTTTTGCTACGTGAACGACATAGTAATCGGTATTTTAGAGCTCCTGAAATATCATCCGCGTGTCCTGTACATTGATATCGACGTCCATCATGGTGATGGGGTACAGGAAGCGTTCTATCTGACCGATCGCGTGATGACAGTATCGTTTCATAAGTACGGCAATTACTTCTTTCCTGGGACGGGAGATATGTACGAAGTTGGGGCAGAATCCGGGCGCTACTACTCGGTGAACGTGCCGCTGAAGGAAGGTATCGACGATCAGAGCTATGTGCAGGTATTCAAGCCAGTCATTTCGGCTGTGATGGAGTTCTATCAACCGACGGCAATCGTACTTCAGTGCGGTGCAGATTCGCTAGCTGGCGACCGGTTGGGTTGTTTTTCGCTTAGCACGAAAGGTCATGGAGAGTGCGTCAAGTTTGTTAAGGATTTGAACGTGCCAACGTTGGTAGTCGGGGGCGGTGGGTACACGCTGCGTAATGTGGCACGTTGCTGGACGTACGAAACTTCGCTGCTTATCGATGAAACCATCTCGAACGAGCTTCCTATGAACGACTATCTCGAGTTTTTTGCTCCCGATTTTACGCTCCATCCGGACATTCCCAGCAGACAGGATAATGCGAACAGCAAACAGTACCTGGAAGCGATCACGCGACACGTCTACGATAACTTGAAGATGTGCCAGCATGCACCCAGTGTACAGATGTTCGACATACCCGAGGACGCTCTTCCGGAGGAGCTAAAGACGGTTAAGACGGAAGAACCAAACCCGGATGTGCGAATGACGCAGGAGGACGACGATCGAATGGTGGAACCGAAAAATGAGTTTTTCGACGGTGATAACGACAACGATAAGAGTGAAAATGAGCCATAGCCGCTTGCTTGGCATAGTGTTATGTGTAAAATGGTTGAGGAGTTACTTGCGTTTCTGAATCGGTTGGCTTTCGAGATGTCTTTTCGAAATTCTCTTCCATGCCCAGGGGTTTTCTTGACCGCAATTGCAGTAGAGCTAATGAGGTACATAATCTTCCACGTACAAAGCTGGGACATGTGTACCAGTGTGCTTTTACTTTTTAGGACGCTATAGCAATAAAAAAAGACAAAACACGAATCTCGATTGATTGCAACATTTCTTAGGAACTATAGGAAAGACAGTCCACTGTCTTGTGATTAAGTCGCCAATTTATAAAGTCCTAATTTTTTTTCTTTTATTGTACATTTCTAACTGATATTTCGAAAAAAAAAATCTGTGGTGCCTTGAGCATTATAAACCTTAAACGTTGAAAGGAAACAATCATTAGTTCGGATTTTGTTGTGAGAGGAAAACGGATAGGCCCTAATAGTCCTGCTGCTCTGGTACACGCGGTGTAGCCAGGGATTGATAATCATCCTTAAGTTGTGGTGTACGATCATTATCTTGAGCGGGCAAAACTGATGGCGGTCCCAAATCATCTAAGGACAGCTGTGTGTTGAACTGTTGCTCACCTGTACTCGCAATGTTGTACAGTGACTCGGACGGATCGTACGCCACTTCGCTCATATTCATACCTTCATTTACAGCTTCCGTTGCAGCATCATCATACTCTGTCTCGCCGACAGTTTCTTCGTGGCTAAAAGAAACGTTCAAGAGCGTTTCATCTTTTGACGAAGACGATGGTTCAGCGTCCTGTGGTGTGTTCGTTTCCTCCACCAACGCTACAGGACCTTCTTCATCTTCATCGCGCCGTACTAGCCCAAGCGAATCGAGCATGCTACGCTCAGCAACATTCGCTTGCGCCGCCTCGATAGTCGCGTATACCGCACCGTAACGATCACATGAAATCAGGTGCCGTGCCAAGGCATAACCGTCGTACGATGAAAAGCCACACTTGCAATGCAATTCCTGGCCCATCACTGCCGTAGGGTGTTTGTCTTTCATGGATTTGGGAGTGTTTGTATGAAACGTTACAGTATGGTTCACCATGGACGGTAGACAGGTGGTTTGATACGCACACGTTTTGCATTGCACTCTTCCACTGTGGGCGAGAAGAAAGAAAGAATGATTGTAAAAACTATCTCACTATTAAATGAGGTGCTGCCCACTTACATCATGTGATTAAATTGATCAAAATCATTTCCACACTCGCAGCAGATGCTTCCGTTCTTCATATTAAGAACTATCTTATTAAACCGTTTTACAATGCGATACATCGAATTTTGTTTATGAATAGAAACTTTTTTCTGTAAGTAAAGATTTTAACATTTATCACTATATTCTTTCATGAGCCAAAGCAAAAAGGTTTTGTTTCATACCGCGGGCTTTGGGATGACCGTTGCAGAACTCGTAACACTTTTCACCATCTCATCCTCTGTGTTTGGGACGTGGGTGAATATATTATGAAATTTGTGATCACCCACTTTGAAGAAGCTGAGTGCACATTTGTAGCATCGTTTCGCGATCGTTTTTTCAGTATGTTGGCGTAAGTGATTCAAGAACTGCTTTACGTTCTTCACGAGTGGGCCACCGTCGTCACCGGTACGATATGCACAGCATATCTGGAGACAAAAAGGACACTGCAGCAGGGCGGATCGCTTATGTTGTTCGTAAAAATGATCGATAGTTGTCCGCAAAATGGAGCTACGGAAGTCGCAGCCGGCACACTGGTACGGCATCTCTAGGGGATGGTGACATTTCTGTAGATGCGTCACCAATACGGCAACTGTGCTAAAGCGTTGCTGTAGAAGCAATATACACGATGAAACATATGTGCTGATACAGAAATCCGTATTATCTGATTAAAAACTTTACTCACCTCACATATTAAGCAGCTGCATGTCTTGCATAGTACACTTTTGGTCTCCAGTGGATGGCTCAGCATTTTATGCTTCTCCTCGTCATTAACCGCTATATGTTCCAGACATATACGGCACTGGACAGTATCACCACCTTCGGCGGGCGTTACGTGCTGCAATAAATGATCAAGAAGATCAACGTTGCTCCGGAACGTCAAGTCCGGACACTCCGGACACGGAACGGCAAAATCGGTACAAGGTGATGCCGATTCCTTCAACTCGAGGCCCCCCACGCAGCCATAATAGTACGATTCCAATAGCACCGTGAAATCCTTCTTTTGTTTAATTTCGACCTTTTTTGGCTGCGTTCCGATTGGGGCCGTGGAAGCAGAAGCTGCTGCATTTTCTTCCTCCTTTTTCACTTTCTTTAGGATAATTTTTTTCGGTGGACCTGCAAGCACTGCACTGTTTGGAACAACAGCAGTATCGATTGGCTGCGTCACACTTTCGTTGTTAGCTACAAGACCGTGGTTTGAGAAAATATTCAGTAAAATAAACAAAACAGGATGAATTACATTTTCTCTCAAAATAAAGGAAACGTAAATTTTTAAAATGCTATATAATTGTGTTAAAATGGTCAAATTCCGATTAGATTTATTACATTTTTAACGCACTCTATAGTTCCTACTGCAGCCTGCGCTAAACACTCGCCTCGTCGTTAATATTTCTATTTATCTGAATCTGATATCTGTGAAATGCTGCAGCTTCTGCATAAGCCTAGGCCTAACTTAGTAAGAGGAAGCTAATATTAAATCTCAGAATAAGAAACGAAACTGAAATCCCGTGTGTCCCACAGCCTCATCAGTTCCCTTTTTTCTTGTTCGGTTCTGCGGAACATAACATTGCAACATAACTGATTAGTAATTTAAGAACTAGAGCTAGCATGTCTAGAAGAGAAAGGCGGGTGCGCGCGGGTTTCAAAAAGGGCATAAAAATTAGTCCCTCTCTCTCTCTTCAGACTTCTACAACGCTGAAAGTAGAAAAGAAAAACATGAAAACAAGAGATTCGTGAATACGAGGAGAAACAAGCATCGAAATTACGTTATGTTCTGATTATAGTTACATAGAGCCTAATTTGATACTAATACTGTATAATCTGGCATATTAACACTGACCAAAAATCTAGTATTTAGACAAATCTCTGCAAAAGTGTACATTACATTTGCAGCGAAATATATGGTATTTTTCTCCCAACTGTTCAAAAGGCTAAGTCAAAACATTGATAATTGGTATCACGAGCGGTAAACGGAATTTAATCGTATTCTTCACTTCACTTATCAGCTTTACAATTTTGCAGCATTTATCTGCGTGATAGTATTGCGTAGGAAAATAATAATGTCACTTATTTCTTATTTTTCTATTGCTTTCAACTTCAAATCTTTCTCAAGCAACAATCAAACAGCATGGCTTGACTAATACTTATCCGGCACTACTACCGCTTCGCGGACTTGGCCTGCTGCAGGAGCCCCC
Organism: Anopheles christyi; assembly: GCA_000349165.1. Classification (NCBI taxonomy): domain Eukaryota; kingdom Metazoa; phylum Arthropoda; class Insecta; order Diptera; family Culicidae; genus Anopheles; species Anopheles christyi. The sequence goes on from KB685979.1 coordinate 34,524, forward strand.
AAAACCGCCCACGGTCTCACGCCTCCGTCTGCCAATCAATTAACCCGGGCTTAATGGTGGACAATTCCATGCCATCTTGCCACCTCAATTTGTGCCTACCACGCCTCCTCTGTCCTTGTGGACGGTCTAAAAGGACTCAACGGGCTTGCCTATTTATTAACTATAAATGAGATATTATTGCCCACAAATATACATACAATATTCCCTATTTTCATAAAACTGCACATAAAACTGCATAAACCGGCTCCTTCAAGTCCGGATGTGATTCAGTTCCCGTCCAGTCCGACACCCCATAGCAGGGATTGACAATTTGAATTTAATCTCGTAAGCCTATATAAGGCCAATATAATCATATACACCAAGAAAAGGAAATAGGAACTATCTTGTCTTAAGTAAAGAATGTTTCAAAATATACTAACATTGATCCTTGGGTTTCCGGCCTCGTTTCCCTGGAACTTTCCCAGTCGTTGGCATATCGGACACGATTTCCCACATTTTAAATGGATCTGCAGCAGCCTGGATATGAAAGGGCGACCAAACATTAGTATCGTATAAAGATAAAAAAAAAGATTGTGAAACTATCGCTTACCTTATGAAATCGTGTGATTAAACTTTCCTTTGTTTCAATTTTGGCTTCCTCCGATAAGTGTTTCACAATGTTATCGAAAGTATTACCGGGACTGGTGCCATAGAGCTCGCGCCACACCAGCTCATTCAAGAACTGTTGAATAATTTGTCGCGAAAGCAGGGACAACGTGTTTTGGAACATGCGAGGCACGATGCGCCGCAAATAGTCCATTATATTCGCGTTGCTATTCTTCGGAGTCTGTTCAGAAGCAGGAACCTGTATAACGGTTTTATATCCCATAGTGTTCAGCGTGCCTTTGTCTACGGTAAGGTCCGTTAGAATGATGCTATCCTTGTGAACCCAATCGCTAAGTGGTTCCAAAATTTTCGAAAATCTCTTCTTATAGCTTTTTTCCGCATCCAACAGCGGTTCCACGGCACGGAGTCTAAGTATTTTAGCTTCTGGATCAAGTACACCCAATACTTCTACTTTAACCTGACGCTGCTGCCCATCCTGTGAAAGGTATGAAACGTAATGCTAGAACACGTGTCTGCTCATCAAAAGGCACATATAGATCATACCTGAGTGGTTGTCCCCAATGAAATCACTCCAATTTCGATGGATTTTTTGGGACCTCCGAGTAGCTTCATATGTCTGCATAAGGCCAGAGTGCAAACGGATCGTAACAAAGTGTACAGGCCCTTAAGGTACATGTTGTCTACCTTTACCCAGTTTACCACATTCGATACGTTGGTTTGGCAGGCCCAGTGGTAGATCAGCTTCAAAATTACTGACGGAGGATGAGGTGAGCCCTCGAAAAGCGAACCGTGGAATACAGAAGTAAATCTAGTCGGGCAGCATCCACTTATCCAAAAGTACCCACCCGAGTACGGGAATTTGCTTGTGTCGGAATACATGCCCAACTTGAGAGGTTTGTCGTTATGAATTTGACACGTTTGTTCCGACTTGATTAATCCCTGCTGGATGAGCCATTCCGTGAACTTCGGTGCAGGGTGTACTAAGACATTCTTCACCTTGGCGTCTAGCTGAGGTCGGTCTGTTACTGCTTTATCGGCAACTCTCAACGATGGCCTAGCAAGTACGACGAGCGAAGGGAAAGTTTTGCCCTGAATCTTGCTGAAAGATATTTCTCTCGAATCGGCCGTCGGCTTGGTAGAATCTTCTTTCGTAAGATCGACCACGGCGGAAGGCTCTGGGATGGTTCGTTTTTTGTCCTTTTCCGCCCCGACTTGCAACCCTCCGATGGAGTTAAATTCGGTGGGTCGTACAGAAATTGCGGCAACTTTCGCTGTTGAACCTGTTGAAGCTTTAGGGGATTTTAATTTAGGATCCGGAGTTTTAACCTTCTCTTCTCTCATTTTTTTAGCTACTGGTGTTTTATCTTTCTCCTTCGGCTTCATGCGTTTGGCTAGTGGGATATAATCTTCGTCGGCATCGTCAGAACCAATATCGACCACAGGCTCTGGGTTTTCTGCTGCAGGCTGTTCCGGTCTGCGACCTCGCCGGCGGTAGCTTGTTGAAGGTTCTGGGGAGGATGATACACCACCCAACGGTGCAAGGGCTGGTGGCATTGAAGGCAACTTCTTACGCATCAACGCCGTGACCGGTTTCGAAATTTGATCCAAACCTGGAACCGGACCCAATACCTGATAAGCGGTAAAGACCTGCCCGGAAAAAATATTCTTCCCGCCAGTTTCCTGGACAATATCTGTCAGCTTGTTCCTAACTTCATTGTGTTCCTTTTCCGCTTTTTCGTAAGCGGCTGTCTGTGCCGGGCTTAGCTCGTCCCGCCAGCATTCTAGGTGCAGTGTAACCTCAACACCACGCGCCATATTTGTTTTGGACATCCACACACAGCGTACACTTGCAGATGAGACCAATATTCTGCGACTATACAGTAACTCACGTAAACCTCGGTGTTGTTAGATGAAAGGTTTTACATTCCAATACATTTATGTCTGTACTATAAGTAAGGTATGTGTTTTTGTCCACCTTAAATGTATAGTTCAATTTTCTTTTGCACAACAACGCACCACACAGCCCGCGTTACTTTGACCGTGTTGCCAGTCTCAGCTTTTTATGCTGACAGCGATGCTGTCAGATTATTGTTTTTCTTTCCACTTCGTCAAATTGCAACCCTGCTTAGCTGTGCACGATTACACACCGGCGACTTTTCACATTAAAAATGTTACAAATCATCAAACGAGGCATCTCCACAACGGCATCCTTGTCGGGAAAGAAGAATTTTCGAAAGTTTCTGCTGTACAACAAACGAGGAACACGCATTTTTAAACAACAACGTGCCGCCAACCCGGACCTTTACCCCGACATGCCAATCGAAAAACGAGGTGTGCGTGATACAGGAGTTACCATCGACGGCAAGTTTGTTGAAATCGCTGAAAAGATTCCTGAATTGATTGTCCCCAGCATGGAAGGATGTAAATTCAAGCCATACGTATCTTATAAAGCTCCGGATGTTGTGCAGTCGGAATTCACCAGTCAAGATTTGTTTAACGCGGTGTATGCTCAAAAGATCATTGATGATTGGAAGAGTGGAAAATTGAACGACGATGGGAGCCCGATGGAACCATCGGCCGAAGAAGGGCAGACTGCTGAAAAAGCTTGGATTAATGCTAGAAGAACCGGGTCGGATATATTTTAAATGTCACGTTAATGTGTTATTAGAAAATAAAATCCAATTTGTTAGGTAGTTTCAAATATTACGTTTAGCTTTTTATTTAGCTGATTGTTTGACGCAAAAGATGGAGTTTTTTAGCCCATCGAGCCATTCGCTCGCTTTCGTTGCTTACAAAAAACTGAAAGTAAAGTGTTAATATTACTATCAAATAGAGTAAACAATCTGATTTGACAATCTTTTTACTCACCGTGCTATGAAATAAGGGATCTTCATCAGTTGTTATGCTCACACTCGTGGGCACCTTTATCGTCTGCTCTTCCAGGTTAATCACGATGTTGCTTGCCGTGGGTGCTGTACCCACTGGTTTTCTACTGGACACAAAGCTTTGTGGGACGAACTCCTCGGCATTCAGTTCATCCAATTTTGTGGCTTTATTCAACGGATCGTCACCCAAGTCGGATAATGATTTAAAGGAAAAGATTTTGTCCGAACTTTCCTTGTTGGAAGGAGCAGAAGGCGATGGATTTCTTGAGCTTTTAGATGATTTTGATGTACTGTCACTGCGGCTGCTGCTGCTGCTGCTGGAGCCGGATGATGTTGAAGAGCTGGAGCTACTGGAGGATCGACGATATCGAGCTCGTTCTGTGGACTTTCGTTCGCGATACCTGTCCCTGGAAGAGGATCTCTTGCGTGTACTGCTTCTATAGCTTCTATCTCTGGATCTGTTGCTATATGAAGATTTTTTCTCTCGATGATACGCAGATGACGACGCTACGGATCGGCTTTTCGATCGTTCGTGGTGCCTGTCTTTATCGCTGTCCCTTCTACGATATTTATCAAAACCTCTTGACTTTGACCTCGATCGTCTTCTCGACGATTTAGAGGTATGACTCGATTTTTTTGAACGCGACGGAGAACGTGAGTAAGATCGATGCATCTTGCCGCGTTTTACCAGATTATTGATTGTTTACGACCAGTTTTATATGAACACACATTGACAGCACCACTATTGTGCTACATCACATGAAGTTTCGCTGATTTGTTTTGTATATTTGTATGTTTGTCCCTTTTATATCTTAAATGTATCGGCACTCTTGCAGAAATGATTATCAGTAATAAGTAATATCTAATCAGGGAAAAGCAGCTTCCATATCGTGAGCCTCGGGACATAAATATTATGTTGTATCTGGCAGCACTGATCACCCCTTTTTGCACAGTGGTAAAGGTATGGCTTACCTTATTGTTTGTTGTCTTTTACTAGTAACATTTTTTTTGTATTTTCCTGGTATGAAAACAACTCATTTTTATTAGCATAATTTACTATTGTAACAAAATAATTGTCTTCTTCTTTCCAAAGGAATAACATAAAACAAAATGCCGATGCTTCGCATCACGCTCATTTACTTGATTGATAAAAAACTCTGATATACCAATTTTCTTGTTCTCCTTCGGCTCATTCGGCGATGTCGAGAGCAAGTGGTATAGCACAAAGCTTGGATTGAAGGGAAATTATCGTGCTCGGGCTTGGTAAACCTTGGTGCAAAGTTATTTTCAATCTCCTAGGGTATCATAGCATTGTAAGTGCAAACAGTTTAATAGTTAGTTTTATTAGATACGTCTTTGTGTAAAATATACTTGAGTGACAGCAGGATTACGTTTTCTTGGCGCGCGTCAAGCCGAAGCATCAATTTTACGGTGCCGAAACGGCGCTTGTAAGAGCGAGAAAGCGAAAACAAAATGGTGCGCGCTTGTTTTTGAGTCGGTTTGCGTCTACTGTAAAAGTTGTATTTTTGGCAGGATATTTTGCTCTAGCAGTGAAAAATATGAATACGATGCTTTGTATGAATCTAAACCATAACGATATGATCAGACCGGTGGAAAGCAATACCCATGTTGCATCGAAAATAGTTAGATAAATTGCAAGCTCCACACATGCACACCATGTTGGTTTTTTGTGTGTTGTTTTAGCAATAGTTGCAATGAATGTTACTTGAAAATCTGTGGTACAAATGTGATTGTCAGCAAACTATTTCTAACTCAATTTTGATGTTAAAGTGACCTGATTAAGTCTGTGGCAGTTTTGTGTTGAAATGTCTGGGTTGTTAATCTTTGCAAAACGCGGGAGTTTCTGGTGGTAGCAGTGTAATGTGCAAACGCACGAAGAAGGCTATCTCTTTTCCTCCACTCACCAGATCTGTTGGCATCTTTCTGATATTTTATTTTGGAGATATTTATTGGATGCAAATTGAACTGTTAACTGAACATGTTTCGTTTTTCATACATAGTTAGAATTGAAAGGGAATTATGAAAAGTAATTTACAACATCTCGATTATTATTTATTCGTTCAAATACCGTTGCTAACACAATGTTGCGTTTTCAGAATAGTCCTGGGGCACTACTAAAATCTGTAGAAAGAAAATAACAAAGTACCAGGAGTTGGCCGAACACGAAGATATGGAAGACAAACATAGAGGGGAAAACGATTCAAACCCAAATACTGCTGCTGGGCCCACTAATGATGATGCCGATATGCCGGAAAATGTCACTGAAGATTCTAACAATATGATAACTGGTGAAGCAAAGGAAGAGCCAATAGCAGATTCTAAGGCTGAAGAAGTGGTAAAATGTGAAAAGATGAATATGCAAGACCTAAATGAAGAAAACAGAGGTGAGGAGTTCTCATCTGACAGTTCCAGGGTAGAACCGACTCCCGCTATGGGCGAGCCGGCGATGAACGAAGAAGTAGTCGAAAAAGTGAGCGAAGATGAGCCCGTAGATGATGATGATGGGAAACAGGTTGTTTCTACTGGTAGCGAAAACCCACAAGATTCTTTGCATGAGGAAGCTTCGACCATACCGGAAGAATCGACAAGTAAACGAGACGATAAAGATGAGGCAGATAGTGAAAAATACGACAGTGCCGTAGAGGATATGGAAACAGACAATGCAGCAGATCATCCGAATCCGGCTGAAGAGTCCGATTCGAATAGACCAGAAGCTGTGGAGTCGGGTTCCACTAATGATTTAATGAAAGCGGGAGAAGAACCCGAAAATCAGCAGCAAGTAGTGAAACCGCTAGACGATGTAAGCAACACATCGTCCCACTTACAGGACATAGAAATTACAAATGTGGACGAAAGCGATCACATGAGGGGCGAGGATATGGCCGAGGGAGATCGTTCGATTGATCCTTCTACAGCCGAAGATCCGTTCGATCAGCTGCGACATGCGTCCACTGACGACATTAGCCATGGTAACAAGGACAACCGAGATGAAACTGTATCCGAGATGGAAATGGTTGATAAACATGAACCGCAAGATGACCATCATGAAGATAATGATACTGAAAGTAGGCAAGAAGAAGGTCAAGGTGACAAAGATGATGAACAATGTGCTGATGAGACACTGCAGAGTGCAGAGACTAACATTGGAGAAGAAAACACTGTGGACGAATCGGCTAAAGAATCAACTAGCGTAGGAGAGCAAACGGCAGAAGATGAGTCGAATGCTGTCGTCGATGAACGAGGAGGTGAGAATGAAAATATTTGTTTATTGCCTGACGACGAGAGGGCGATATCCGACGAAGATAATCAACGTGCCATGGAACAAGAAGAAGCTGCCGCAGAGCAAGAATCCTTGGCAGCTGAACGGGAAGAGGCTGAGGTCAGATCAGAGGATGTTGCAACGAGACGGAAAAGTGACGAGCAGGAGGAAGATGAATGTCGTAGTGGATCTGCTCCACCATCCGAACGGGAAACTGTAGAAGAGCAGGAGGATCCACAGACGGGAACAGTAGAACAGCCGGAAGAGATGGAGGTGGATCTGACAGGTAATGCGACACAAGAACTTCCCAAGAGAGTCAATCAAATTCGAGAGCTTGCAACATTAGTGGAGTCGGAAACATGCCTGCAGTGCAAAAAGGAAACGACACCCTGTCTCTACACACTGACGTGTGATACAGAGAGTGACGAAACAGCCGAGAAGTACATTTGTTCATTCGATTGTGTACAGCGCCTTCGCACGGAGCATCAAGATAAGTTTGAGCTGATACAGCGTCGTATTTCAATTGTGCCCATTCTGGAACACCAAGAAATATGTGCCCGTTGTGGCGAACAACATATGTGCAAGTATCGTTACAAGCTGGATGATACTACGTACACATACCTTTGTGATTTAAAATGCGTCGAACATTTGACGGCGATCAATGGGGAGAAGTACAGCTTAATGCGGAAACGGTACAACATCGAGGAAAGGGCATTGTCTCAGGAGGAAGATAAACGTTGCGTACAGTGTGGCGACACGAAACCATGCCAGTTTGGATTCAAACAGGATGAGGATGAGCTGCACGTTTGTAACGACTGCCTCAATCTCCTGATGACGGAACATCCTGACCTGTTTCGATTGCATCGCCGCAGATCAGTACGTGTTCGTAATCTCGGCAAGGAAAGCGCTATCGGTAGCGGTGGTGACAGTGGGGCGAATACTTCGTCGGAAGTGGTGAAATTTACCGCTCGCACAGAGGAGGAAGCCGAAGCAGCCCGAATTGAGCGTGAGGCATCGTTCTTGCGTACCTGTAACGAATGTCACAAGACGCTACAGATCCTTTCGAGTAGATGGTTGCAATGGGAAACGATGGAGTTTTGTGACGAGAAATGCCTCGGATCCTACCAAACAACGAACGGATCACACTGTGTCCAGTGCCGGCAAGTAGTGTCTGTGAATAGTATGGGCAAGTTTTGCGTACGGTTTGGATTCAGCATTTGTCAGTTCTGTAGCGCTGCATGTTTGGAAGAATATAAAAAGGTTCTTAAATCATGCTCGTACTGTCAGCAAAGCATTAACAAGCAAAATAAGAGCTTTGAATTTCGGGTGGCACGTGCCGGTGAACCTGGAGTATTGAAGGATTTCTGCAGCGCTATTTGCCACAAAATGTACCAGGCCTGCCTGAACCCGACCCTGAAACACAAACGCCATGTGTGCGCTGTATGCAATCATGAGAAGATGACTAAGGTTATAGTCCATCTGGAAGGTCGAGAGCACTACTTCTGCAGTACGCCGTGCTTCTCTGCCTTTAAGTTCGTGAACAACGTCAACCCAGATGAATGCGCAATGTGTAAGGATTTCTTTGAACGAAAGTCAACAGCAGCTTACACCATCTACAGGCAGGGTGAAGCGTCTCATCTAGATCCATTGGCCTTCTGCACAAAAATGTGTTTGAATCTGTATATTTCCACAAATCGCGAGATAGTGCCGTGTAATTGGTGCAAGGTGAAAAAGTATACTTTTGACATGATCCTACGCCCCTCTACGATGGAACGACACTGTTCATTGCACTGCTTAACACTCTGCGAGGTTTCCTCAAGCGTGAAGCTTACACCGTGTGATCACTGTCGGCTAGTCCGAACCGCTCAATATGAGCTTAATATGACTGATTCGAGTTTACGTATATTTTGCACGTACCAATGTCTCATGAAATTTCAAAGCCAATTTAATAAATCGCAACCGATCGATCCTTCAATTCCTGTTCCCATGGGAATTCCGAAGAGAATTCCTAGAGCTACAACTACTGCAACGATCACGCAATCGAACACTGCAGCACAAGTCGGCGCAATGAAAATGTCACAAACCGGTACGCGAAACACACCTGATGCCGTATCAACAGCAAGCAGCACGATAACTACACCGCGGACCAGGGGTCGTCCTCCTAAATCGACAACGGCGCAAGCAAGTTCTGTTAACAGTAACAAAAATGGTAACATTGGCTCCGCATCTAATCTTCCCGTAATCACGTCAGTACATTCGCTTGCTGGTGCAATGGGCAATCGAGGCACTCGTTCAAAAGTTGGTCAGATTAGTTTAAATCAGAAAAATTGGCCGGAATTGCGGGTAGCACTGGAGCCATTGACTAATATTCCTCCGTCGGGAAGAGTGGCGCTTAGCAGTATTTTACCGAATATGAACGCACGAACGGAAATATCATTAGCATCCGCGAATGCTTCCTCATCTGTCGCCGCAAGTGGTAAAACTTCCTCTGTTACTGCAGCAGTACAAACTTCTACTGCTACGCAACCACCCGAATTGGATTCTTTGCCAGCTTCTGAGCTTGCTCCTATTTCTGCTGCTGCTCCGAAAACCGCAACATCGACTGTAACAGTGACGAAAGTTGAAACGCACACGCAGATCGTGACGATTCCTCCAACTCCGACGCAAGTGGCAAACGCCGCAACCATGTGTAAACCAATACAGTTGACTAAGAGCATATCCTGTCGCCCAATTCAATGTAACGTTGGTTGCCAAACAGATGACTGGTTGCAGCGTAAGCTCGTCATTCCGATACCGGTGCCAATTTACGTGCCTGTGCCGATGTTTATGTACTCTATGCCAACGCCTGTTCCGGTTCCGATTCCGCTGCCGATACCTGTTCCGGTGTTCGTACCAACAACCCGAAACTCGGCCAATGGTATTATGAAGGAAATCAAAAAGATCCAAGACAAAATACCCACTGATCCGTATGAGGCTGAACTGCTCATGATGGCTGAGATGGTGGCTGGCGACAAGAAGAAGGACGAAAGCGATTCTGATTCCGACGATGGCGGTGTAGGAGATGATCATTACGGAACCTCCGAAGCGGTGGTGACGAGCGATGGCATGGAGCATAACACGTCATTTAGTGAAGATCTAGTGACAATGGCACTAAAAATGGCTTCAAACGATTTTTCGGAATCTCAAGTCGATTTGGAATCGGCAATGCAAGCCAATACGATCACTCAGCAGCAGCAACAGCATCACGGCTACGGGGATTTGCAGCAGCATCATCATCCACAGCAACAGCTATTGTTGCTGGAACCTCAAAGACAGGTCGCCTCCCCCGTCGTACAGCGAGGTCGCAAGCGTGGTTCAAATGTGTCCCAGCGCGCTGGAACTGTGGTGAATAACAACACGCAGCAGTTAAGCTTAACTCCTGCATCTAAACGCATCAAGCGAGAACAGCTGAATGAACCATCACCCGAACCGGTGAACCGGGTTGTCGAGCCGGTAGAGAAACCTGACGCCAACATGTGTCTCAAGTACACGTTCGGGGTAAATGCTTGGAAGCAATGGGTAGTGACAAAAAATGCTGATCTAGAGAAGAGCTCTATCCGTCGGAAACCTTTCAAATCGGACATCTTGCAGTTGACCGCAGACGAACTGAATTACTCGCTATGCTTGTTCGTGAATGAAGTGAGGAAACCGAACGGCACCGAGTACGCTCCGGATACGATTTACTATCTCGTGCTAGGTAAGCTTAGAAGCTTTAGCGGATTATAAGAAATCCGTGTCTGATAAAGGTACTATTGTTGTTTTGTTCTTCACAGGAATACAGCAATATTTATTCCAGAATCAAAGAGTAGAAAATATTTTCACGGATCCTTACTATGAGCGATTTACGGATTGTCTGGATGAGGTCGCAAAAAAATTTTCCATGCTTTATAACGATTCTCGTAAGTTCTTTTGATAAATTAAACTTTTTCTCCAATAAATTACAATACACCTAAATTTCTTTTTCCAGAATTCATCGTGACGCGAGTGGAGGAAGAGCATCTCTGGGAATGCAAACAGCTTGGGGCTCATTCGCCGCATGTATTGCTCAGCACGCTAATGTTTTTCAATACGAAGCACTTCAATCTAGTTGTAAGTAACAGCTCGCTCGTTGGTTTATTAAAACAATCCTTTGTATTTAATTTTGCAATTAACTCTTTAGTCCGTGGAAGAGCATATGGAACTAAGCTTTTCGCATATCATGAAGCATTGGAAAAGGACACCTCAGCAAGGGACGAAATCGACGGCAACAAGAAATGTTTTACTTCGATTTTATCCGCCGCAGTCATCGCTTGGTAAGATATAGAGTTGAGAGTATTTGACCTTGATCGTTGAAATGGATTTTTCCGATGATTTTCTTCAATTTCGTCTCTATATTCAGCTAATAACACGCGGAAGAAAAAAGTCTATGAACAGCAAGAAAATGAAGAAAACCCGCTGAGATGTCCAGTGAAACTTTACGAATTTTATCTATCGAAATGGTAAGTTGATAATACATTCGAATGTTGTCAATGTAAATATATTGTTTATTTATGTCTTTCTCTGCTGCAGCCCCGAGAGTGTAAAGACACGCAATGACGTATTTTATCTGCAACCTGAACGTTCCTGCGTTCCGGACTCCCCGGTGTGGTACTCTACACAACCACTAAGTAAAGAGGCGCTTACTAAAATGTTGCATAGAGTCAAGATGGTAAAAGAAATCAACATTGCTTTGCTTACCAGCTAATGAAACGAACGCTGCAAGGTGTAGCAGCAGCATCAGCAGATATCCTTGTCAGTAAGTACTGAGGGTGAGCTTTATTGCATGCGTGCTCGCTTAACTGCTCGAGCATTGTTTGCTAAGTGGAGTGTGCTGTGACTCCATTTAGCGAACATCTATTGTTTTTAAATTATTTGAATGTAACATCCTATTGTGTGATTTCGGAATCTATATCGGTTCATTGTTACACAACTATTTTTCCTCGGCGGCCTCCAGACTACTACTGCTATTTCAATGTTCTCGACTATAACGCTAAAAGGAGGTGGTAGTATGAAGCATGTTTTTGATGAGTATCGACAACAATCTGTGCCAAGCATGGTTGGTTTTAGATCTCACATCATTTGTCTTGTGAGCAATGCGGAAACAGTGGCAAATTTGATTTTGTTTTTTTTAGGCACATAAGAGCGGAGGGTATTTTGCTGCGTATGTATGTGTGGGAGTGAAGTCCGTGTAGTTTTTAACCATAGAGATTATATAGTAGTTATACAATAATAGTCTACTATTTGTACATATATGTGCAATTGAAAGGAGAAGCAAGTCGCCAAGTCGCTTTTAAATCCGGATCATTGTGGATAATTTAGGGCTTTCGAGGGTTTTAATTTTATCTTTGTACTGTAGGAAACATTAGATGTCACATAACTACGAATAGTTGCATACATGCAAAGGTTAAAATAAGAAGTAATAAAACAAGAACATTATTCGTTTCGTAATTTATCATCTGTTGTGTTTTATTTTCTATGTGAAAACGCTAAGTTTCGCCCTTACCGAGACATGAAGTTAAACAATTAATTAGGCAAGCTTGGAAGGTTTCACAAACGTGCGCTTTCGTTTCATCTTTTTTCTTGCCAGCTCAAGCGAATGAAGCTGCGAATAGATTTCGGTGAAAATCTCTTTTTGTTCTTCTTCCGGTATGGTGCGACGGTACTCTTTCATGAGATCGTACTTCTCCCATGGCTTCGCAACTGCTTCTGCCTTTCGACGTCTGCGCTCATTTGTGTGCTCTTCAATGTTGGCCACCCCCTGGAGGTTGTGTCTTTCCCAGCGAGCATACCAAGGTCTTGGTTTGAGCAGTACTTTCAAATCATTTATCGGCACAGAAGATCCTTCGGGCAAGATTTCCGGTTCCATATTGACGTCAAACGTGCTGTATTCATCCAGAGCATCACGCAAATAGAGCAAATCATCATCCAGTCGCTTTTCGAGCCGCAGTACCTCGATCTTCTGCAACGTAGGATCGTACAGGTCGTAGCTAATCTCTATACCCTGATGATCGATCACGTTGCGCAAAATGAACCTTGCTCGTAAACCACATTTCTCCCTCAAAATGCAGATACCTACAAAACGAGCCGCTTTGTTTTCCGCATGTGGGTCTGACGAAGTAACAGCAAGAATGGATCCGACGTAAAACTCAGGAATGTCGATGTTGGCGCGTCTGTCCAACATGTCCTTGCGTTCCAGTTTCTCACGCACAGAGTTACGCCATTCGACTTTCGGGTCCGGCAGAAACTCTTGATAAACATATCGATAGTTGGGCAGAATTATAGATTTACGTTCGGTTGTTGCATTGCTAGTCGCGGGAGATGATGATGATTTCGATACCGATGCCGGTGCTGTAGCGAGCTTGGTTGAATAACACCTCGTTGAAGACACCGGCGAACCTTCTGCAAAATGAGGCAAACATGTGCAAGGCGATCACTTACGTTGTTTTGTTATAGATATTTTCATACCTGTATATAGGGTTTTTAGGAACCATAGACTCCTTGCCACAGCATGGCCCTTGTTGAGATAATTCATTTTTTGTGTTTTGCTTTAAAGCACGCCTTTTCCCATAAGATGTAAACTCTTCCTTTTGATGTGTAAAATCTGTTTTGGCTGCGTTTGTCAAACTGTCACGCGTTTACGGTGTAGCGTTGGAAGACAAAGAAATGCTGCAATGTTTGCAATGATTTGGAAAAAAGCATATAAAACCAGATTTTTTTCAAGTGTAATTTTAAAATGCGGGTTCTTAAAGAGTGCAATTTTCCAAACCCCATTTTAAAGCGAATGTACATATCTAGCACAAAACGATAAGTTCTGTGAAGTAACGTTTGACAGCTCATAAGCGAAACGTCAAAATCTTTATACACGACCGACATCTTTTCCTCGGTGCGACTTGAAGTGCAGAAAGCAGGTCCTCCGTTTCAACAAACGAAATTTTTCCAGCCCAAGCAAACGAAAATGCTGTCCAGAGCGGTGCTTTTGTCAGGTAAGCATGATAATCGTACTCCTCTGCATAGCATACATGGTGCCGAAATTCTAACGAATATTTAACCGTGCACTGAGTAGAATGCATCAAATATTGGGTTTATGTAATCAGCTTGTGTCAAACTTGCGGTCGCGATCGCAAAAAAAAGGCAATCCTCTCGGTTCAGGTGGAACGATTGTGCAACAGCGGTAGAACAGCCGGATCAGAACTTGATGTTATGTTTCACGGCGGCTTAGGCACATTTCAATATCGAGCTGATTGTTTGTATATTGTGTTTATGTTAATTTCCAGCTGCCAAGAAGCCAGCAGCACTAGTTCTGGCTCGCGGTGCTGCCAGTCAGCCTGAGCGTCCAAAGCGGCCGGAACATGGAGGAAAAGTTCGCCTCGGTTTCTTGCCCGAGGAATGGTTTACCTTCTTCTACAACAAGACTGGTGTTACCGGTCCGTATGTATTTGGCGCTGGACTAATGACCTATCTGTGCTCCAAGGAAATCTACATCATGGAACACGAATACTACAATGGTCTGTCGCTGGCCGTCATGGTCGTGTTCGCCGTGAAGAAGTTCGGACCCTCTATGGCCGCTTATCTGGACAAGGAAGTCGATGTAAGTGTGATTTCTTTCCTGCAACAATGCTTTTTCCTTCACTGACTAATGTGTTATTGGATTCAATGGAATGATTTATGCAGAAAATCGAAGACGAGTGGAAGGAAAGCCGGGAAAATAACATTCAGCAGCTGACTCAGGCCATCGAAGACGAGAAGAAGGAACAATGGCGTGCTGAAGGCCAGACGATGCTGATGCAGGCTAAGAAGGAAAATGTTGCACTTCAGCTGGAAGCTGCCTATCGAGAGCGTGCCATGAACGCGTACCGCGAGGTGAAGAAGCGCCTGGATTATCAGGTCGAGCGTCAAAACGTCGACCGTCGTATCTCGCAGAAGCACATGGTTGATTGGATCGTAAACAATGTGGTGAAATCCATCACGCCCGATCAGGAAAAGGAGAACCTGAACAAGTGCATTGCCGATCTCGGTGCACTGGCCGCCAGATCGAAGTAAGTCATGTTTTTAGAACATTCATCAGTCCTCGTAGGGGAGTGAAGAATTCAGATTAACAAATTGTTAGAATGAGCAGTGCACACGGGCAGAGATGGGATGCCGTTAATTAGCATCGTGTATCGATGAAGCTACCAACAGCATGTCTAAGTAATAAACGATATCGATACTTGTCACTATGGTACCAGTTGATGAATGATGATGATCTAGTGTGCGTGATACTCATGAAAAAGTCATGTAATTAACTCCGACACACCATCGCTACCAGGGTATGTATTTTCATAATCTTACAGTCAATTGCAAACCTTATTCCTTCAGTTATAGTCTCGCAATGGAATTGTTAAAGTTGGGTAACACTTTGAAATTATTCATCCCCACGTCGTCAATCGATTGGTGGATTCAGTTCAGAGAATGGGAGCAACTGTGCTGCCCAAAACGGGCAACGGTAAAATTGTTGTTCATGTTTTTGTTTTTCCTGCTGATGGAACTGACCGTCTTCGTAATAACGTTGCTGTACATTCCTTCGCGTATGCACACTGGTTCCTTTTTTCTGGACAATGGAGTACCGGCGATTCTTATCATTGCTACCACTGGAAGTGTCGTGAAGTTATCGCATATGCTTTCCCAACGAAACCGAATCGGTTCCATCTCATCCACGCTGCAAAACTTTGATCAAACGCTCCAAAGGCTAGACTTTCGACTACGTTGCGAAGAAATAATTTATTGGTCGGCTGGATGGAGTCTTACGCTTGCAATCGCAACAATTATTTTCTCAGTCACTATTCAAATATTTGGAACTGTGGTATTTCAGCATGTGGGCACTATTGTTATGATAGTGTTCATAAATGTTACCAATATTCCGTACCTCGTGTTCACGGTGTGGTTTATGCTGTGTGAACTTTGTGTATGGTGCCGTATGAAATTGCTCCATTCTCTGCTGGATGGTGGTATACGCTCGATGCTAACGAGTAGAAAGATGGAAATGGCTAAAAGGTCCAGCCACTTGCTAGCAGGTGTAACCAATTTGCATGCTGAAATTTCTACAGTTGTAGGACATGTTAGTGTTATATTCGGTGTACAGGTAACTGTTAGCCTAGCCGCGTATACAATTCTGCTGATATTTTGCATATTTTCATATTATCGAGCGGCCGTTGTTATGGGTGAAGTCGAAACAAACTTCGCTTGGCTAACGATATGTTGGAGCCTGTACAATAGTTGCTTTATAATTCCAATGATTTTGTTTGGAGCCTGGATTCGCCAAGGTTCGGACCAATTTACTAAACTAGTTCATTATCATCTTCGCAATAGTAGCGAGCCAATTGTGCAACATCAGGTGTGTGTATTACGGTACATGGCGGCCAGGGAACATTTCGTATCAAACAGTGTTAAAACAATTTTTTTTTTAGTTATTCATTTTATCGCAGCAGCTAGAACATTATTCGTTAATGATACATCCGTGGTGTTATAAAATAGATTGGCCTGTTTATGCATCGGTAAGGCAATACAAGCAAAACATATGTTTATGAAATCTTGTCTCTACCTAATGCCACTTGTTTTCGGTTGCAGGTAATTGGCTACATCAGCACCTATGTTGTAATTTTGATACAGTTCGATAGCAAAACGTTGAACATCTCCAGAGCTACCGTCCTCACTGACTAACGCACTGATCTACGGTCTTACCAACATTCAAGGTGGAGGCCAACGCTTTAAAGAATCGAAAGACACGCATTACCAATGAATGATCATTTATTCAGTTGCTCTTCATACTTCAACAATTTCCTTTTCTGTGTTTCTACCACCACCATAAATTAGTAAAACAATGACTCTACACTGTTGCCCTGCAAAGCACTGGAAATGGCTATAAACGTTTAAATGTTAAATAAAAAAAACGCTTTGGCAAAGTGTCTGCTTATTTCTTCGCCGAGCTACACTAAAAGTTATCGTCAGAGGGCTTGGGAAAACTCTTCATCGAAGCTATAAGACAATTAAACAAATGATGTTCTAAAGGATAGAGTTATTGAAGAAGAAACGTACAAGAATAGTAGTCTTCGTAAAAGTGCCTTTAAATGAATAAATGCTTTAAAACAGGTGGTCAATTGGTGATTTTCGAAACATCCAGACCTCCAAAAGCTTGCTCGAGCGCCTGCAGCTCGTCCTCACATCCTCTGGGTTTGCTTTTGACCATTTTTATTGCACCTTTGGTATCCTTCGTCGCTGGCTGTGTTCGCGACTGAATTTGTGCCATTGCCCATTGAGCTAGCTTTTGCGCCTCCTTTCGTTTACCTACTACGGACTTGGAGTTGGAAATGTGCCCGCAGCACTGTAACGAAAAGAACGCATTTGCTCAATCCTCCTTCTTTACTGCATATAGTAAAATACACTTACCAAAAACAAACCATACAGAGCCCGTAGATTGTTAACGTTCAACTTTACCGCTTTGCAGTAGTAGGTTTTGGCCATCTCGATGTTTTCAAGACCCCCCTGAAAGAATCCAAATGGTTATTTTCATTGTTTCAACCTTGCGGAAGCCACTGTACTGAATGCCGTTGCTTACCATTGTGTACCGTATGTCAGCCAATCGTTGGTGGATCAGATGACTATGTGGATTATGCAGCAGCAATTCCTCCATGCAAAATGCTGCCTTCCCATACTCGCCCTCGGCTAGATACAGATTGCACAGCTCATGCCAGCCCTCCTGGTCGGACATGAAGATTTTCATGTAGTCGCATAGCTCCTTAATAGCTTCTGCGGTACGACCTTGCGTTTTCAGGATAGCAACTTTGCGCTTACGCGGAGCAGCGTTCGTTTCATCCTTCCGTATGATCTGCTCGAGCTCGTCCAGCGCATCGTCATAGCGTTCCAATGCTTCCAACAGCATCGAACGATATTTTTGTATGCGAAGACTGCCAGGAAATTCGGCGGATAGGATACTTACGCAGTGTTCCGCAGTCTCGATGCGGTTACAATCGAGGGCAGCGATTATCACCTGTTCTAGCACTAGGTGGCGTTCGTTGCCTAGTTTAGTTTGTTTGCTAGACAGTACGCCGTCCCAGAGCTGCATTACATCTTCACTTTTTCTTTCATTATCATCGCGCCACTTTCGCATCAAGTTTCGGGCATCTAAAGGGAAAAGTAAAATCGTAGTGCAATTACTTTTCCTTCCTTGTTCTGTGTTGATAGCTTTTGCCGATGATCTGAAGGTCGTGGTGAAATAAAAACGCCCTCATACCTACCTGACCAATTCATATCGTCTACGTTCAATGCCATGTTTGTTGAATCCAATTTACATTGAAGAAACGGAAGCCGTGTTGTATCGAGATGCAGTAGTGTAATCCAATTAGTGGCAATTCTATGCTGGCTATAGGCAGGACAGGGCAGCGACCACGGTGATTGGTTTTGTGATTTTTTCCCTTGTCGTAAAGTTGTCATTACTAGTTGCAGTTTCGGCCACCGTCAGTGCGTCGCTAGCGTTGCGGTTCGATTTGATAGTTCTTATCGTTTTTCGTTTTCTGTCATTGCCTACATTTCGCGCGCATTTAGATATTGACAATTATTGCCCAAGCCAGTTGGTTCGTGTGCTTGTTCGTTTTGTGCTGTGTGCTATAGATCAACCGCATAACAAAATCCTGAGCTAGTAATTTGCCTCCGATTATTGTTTGTTTTCAATACTGTAAATCGCAAAAATGGCAGAAGACGATCAGCGCCTTGCCTCTATTCAAAACGAGTATCTTAACTTTCTTGATGATGAGGTAAGTAAAATATGGTAGCTGATAAAAAGGAACAACGCTAGCGAGCACATATTAAACACACGGTCGAATGATTAATTTTCTGTAGGAAGACCAGGGTACATACTCGGCCCACGTACGAAAAATGATCAACGATAAAAGTAAACGATTGGTCGTAAATATTAACGATATCCGTCGTAAGAATCCAGTCCGTGCGTTGGCACTGTTGAATAGCGCATTTGATGAGCAACTGGCCTTTTCACGAGCCTTGAAGGATTATGTATCGACCGTCGAAATGAGCTATGCAAAGACACAGGAAGACTTTCACGTGGCGTTCGAAGGAAGTTTTGGCAACAAGCATGTAACTCCGCGCTCGTTGACCTCGCGCTTTCTGGGTAATCTTGTATGCGTTGAGGGTATCGTGACAAAGGTATCGCTCATTCGACCTAAAGTGGTCAAGAGTGTACATTACTGTCCAGCGACGAAAAAGGTGATGGAACGCCGTTACACGGATCTCACTTCATTTGAAGCCGTACCTTCCAGTGCCGTCTATCCGACTAAAGATGACGATGGCAACCTGCTTGAGACGGAGTTTGGCCTTTCGGTCTACAAAGATCATCAGACGCTTAGTATTCAGGAAATGCCTGAAAAAGCCCCAGCGGGCCAGCTGCCTCGCTCGGTGGATGTAGTGTGCGACGATGATCTCGTTGATCGCTGCAAGCCGGGCGATCGTGTACAGATAGTGGGTAACTATCGTTGTCTACCCGGAAAGCAGGGAGGATACACAACGGGCACATTCCGAACCGTTCTGATCGCGAACAACATTTCACAGCTGAACAAGGAAAGCACGCTAAGCGTAACTCGTGAGGAGATTAACATGTGCAAGAAGCTTGCGAAGAACAATGATCATTTTCGATCTGCTTGCGAAAAGCTTGGCTCCATCTATACATGGGCATGAGTATGTGAAGAAGGCAATACTGTGCCTTCTGTTGGGTGGAATCGAAAAGAATCTGGCCAATGGAACGCGTCTTCGCGGCGACGTGAATGTGTTGCTTATCGGAGATCCAAGTGTCGCGAAGTCTCAGCTATTGCGCTATGTACTTAATACAGCTCCACGTGCAATTACAACGACCGGTCGCGGTTCGAGCGGTGTAGGTTTGACTGCAGCCGTTACCACCGATCAAGAGACGGGAGAGCGTCGACTCGAGGCAGGTGCCATGGTGCTAGCCGATCGCGGTGTGGTTTGTATCGACGAGTTCGACAAGATGAGTGACATCGACCGAACCGCAATCCACGAGGTAATGGAGCAAGGCCGTGTAACCATTTCCAAGGCAGGTATACATGCGTCATTGAACGCCCGTTGCTCCGTGCTTGCTGCAGCAAATCCTGTATACGGACGTGTAAGTGAAATGAACAAAAAAAAAATTTTTGCAAACGAAGGAAGTGTTGAGGTAACTATCTATTTTCTCATTCCAGTATGACCAATACAAAACACCGATGGAAAACATTGGGCTTCAGGATTCATTGCTATCTCGGTTTGATATCCTGTTCGTCATGTTGGATGTAATCGACAGTGACCACGATCGTATGATTTCTGATCATGTGGTGCGTATGCATCGCTATCGCAACCCAAAGGAACAGGATGGCGATGTGCTGCCCATGGGCGTCAGTGCCGTTGATATGCTGTCCACCATTAATCCTGAAACGCTGGAAGACAAAGAAACTCCTATGTAT
Source organism: Anopheles christyi (assembly GCA_000349165.1). Lineage (NCBI taxonomy): Eukaryota > Metazoa > Arthropoda > Insecta > Diptera > Culicidae > Anopheles > Anopheles christyi. The sequence goes on from KB685979.1 coordinate 54,848, forward strand.
GAAAAATATGACCCACTGCTTCATGGAGCGTCTCGTAAACGCACCGACCAGATCCTCTCGATGGAGTTCATGCGCAAATACATACATATCGCAAAATGCTTGAAGCCGAAGCTGACAGAAACAGCATGTGAGATGATTTCGAATGAGTACTCCCGTTTGCGATCACAGGACCTTATGGATTCGGATGTTGCCCGGACGCAACCGGTGACGGCGCGTACTTTGGAAACGCTGATTCGTCTGTCGACAGCTCACGCTAAAGCGCGCATGTCCCGTTCGGTTGCCGAACAAGACGCCCAAGCAGCGATTGAGCTAATTCAGTTCGCCTACTTTAAAAAAGTGTTGGAAAAGGAAAAGAAAAAGCGTCGGCGTGCGGAAAACGATGAGTCGCCGGATGAGATGGAGGAGGATGAAGAAGCAGCGGTGGTGGAAGAGACTGTTGCCACGCAAGGTACACGCCGCTCCAAGCGAACCCGTATAGAACAGCATGATGATTCGGATCACGAAGAACTGTTAACGTCACCTCCAGACCGCGGCGATCTGACCCGACGAACAACCATTAGCAGTCCGAGAGTGGCCGAAAGCGCCTCCATGGATACTGAGGAGGCAGCCGAGAGTGGTGTTGTATCGATCAGTGAAGGGCGCCTTAAATTGTTCCGCCAAGGGGTGTTTATGGCATTTAAGCATTTCCATGATCAGTCGGCCTCGCTTGCACGACTAACGAAGCACATCAATGAAAATAGCGGAGAGGAGGCATTTACTCGAGGTGAAATAACGGCAGCTATAAATCAGATGACCGAAAGCAACAACATCATGGTTCATGACGATATGGTGTTCTTAATCTAAAATGAATTCAGATCATTCGAAGAAATTGTGTTTTCATGTTCCATTTTACAATATTTCTTATTACATCGATCTGGTAGCGTTTTACTATTCCTATAATTCAATTGATTTTTGTCATCGTCAATACATTTTAGTGTACTCAAACTTCACTGTTACGTAGTTTTTATTACTTTTGTTTCGTGAATTTCAAGAATTTCATGACTGCTACGATCCATGGTTACTGTCTTCGCACGCTGGGGTAGTATGTAGCTTCAAACTTGGGTCTGCTTTTCGGTCCGCCGGGTCGCACAGCACGAGGAATGTATTTAAGTGCGTGCTCGTCCATGCGTCGATTGTACATATCTTCACCCAATTCAAACGGTCTACGTTTAGGCTCCATTGGGCGAGTTTTGTGATCAATCTTGTATATTTTTTCCCACTGATACACCTCCGGAACTAACCGGTGCCGGGGACGATTGGAAGCTAAATGCTTATACGCTTGTTCCATAAACTCTCGTCGTGATTCGTTCTCAATATCTGCAACACGGGTTTCTGTTGGGCAGAGGAATGGCTTCAGAATCACTGCACGATCTTTTGGTTGGTTGATATAGAACATTATGATTTGTCGCAGGACTTCACTGTTGAGTCCATTAATTTTGCCACTCTCATCGATCGAGTCGTACAGTTGCATAGCATCCGTTCCCCAGCACAAATTGTATCGACTATTTACATCAACTTGATCCGAGTGGAGTAAAATCGTGTTAAGCTGATAGGCATAGAAAGACCAATATTTGCCATCGGTTATAATAGTTTGAGCAGTGAGCGGATACGTTACATCGTTGAAAACTGAAAACCCTTGATAGCAAGCTTGACCCAGCAACCATGCGAAACTGGACAAAATACCCTGGGCATCGATAGCATGACTCAAATCATCGATCGCACAATACTTGTGCCGATTTAAAGTGTGACTTCGTCGTTGATAAGACAACAACCCAAACTCATGCTGATCGCCAGGCCAAAATCCCGGTACCGTTGTAGCGTGACGAAAGTTGGCTATGTATCCCAATGCCAGTGGATCATATCGGTATTCCGGTATCTCGGCGCTATCTTGTTTAACGTCAAATGATTCTATATCCTTCGTGAGCAAAGGATCCAATAGAAGCTTGTGTCTCAATGCCATGTATGGTTTACCTACGTATTGGATATTACGATCATACGGATCATTGGCATACTGCTTTTGCCAGTCAACGCCTTCCTTAATCTTGCGTACCAGTGTCGGAGGATAAATGCCACCAAGAAACCAAAAAGCTTCATGCCGAGGATCGACATCCGTTTCAATCTCACTCAAATGATGGTAGTTTGGTGCAAGTGAATTGGTTATAGTGCGATTAAGCTGTGCCAGTAGTGATCTCACCACCTTTTCCTCCTTTTCCACCGGTGAGATAGTTTCATCTTGCATAACATGACTGAAAGAACACAGCAGAAATTCAATGAATAATGTAAATTAAGATCGGCTGGCTGATTACCTGTAGTTAGAAAGTTCGAAAGCTATTGCGTCCTCTAGCTCGCTCTGGGTCGTTGCAAGAATTTTATCTGCTTCTTCCTTAAGTGGATCATAAAACTGCGGGAGGGTTCTTTGAAAGCATGTTCTTGTAGCGTACTGCATGAAAGGTTTGATGTTGTATGGGAACTTATCATCGGTCAGCATATTCATCTTATATCCATAGTACTTGGGCATGTTGATTTCGTAAAGCTTCTCCTCCACAGAGCTTAGTTTGGCAATCTTCTGATGCCATGATTCCCGTTCGCGTTTCTTCTTTGCCGGGAAGCTTAAATCTTGAATTGGTGGATATACGGGCTGATTCGTATATTCGTGTTCTTTACTCGGAAGAGGCCGGGATGCAAGAGCTCGCTGACCATGGCGGCCAATATACCACAGATTTGGTCGAAAATTTCTCGACAACATTTTCACTGAACGGCCTGAGTTTGTTATGAAATGCCGAAAAAGGTGCCGAATCTGTCATGCCCGGTTTGACATGCTTCCTAACGTCATCGACCACCAACGTGAGCAATTCCGACAAAATAGGAAGAAGGAGACTTCCGACAAGTTTGGAAAGAGGTAAATTTATAGAAAAAGGGTGCGATGAAAGTACCTACTAATGTTACTAATGTTTTAAAGAATGTTTGGGTCAGTGTGTGTGTTGGTTGTATGCGCGCTTGTGAGTTTGTGCGTATTATTTTGAAACATGCCTTTTCCATCTTCTTTCTCTGTTTGAATTTGAACATTGAAAACAAAGAAAATGATTCAAACGTCAATTGAAGAAATGTCGATTTTTTTATGAGCCTTTTTTATTCGCCTCTCTCAATTGAATAAATGTCAACGAAATATTGCTCTCCTGTAAAAAGAGGCTTTACCCGCGCGGTTTATGTGATAGACAAAATCTGGATTTGATTAGAAGGGCATGCGGGGGTTAGTATATAGTGTAAAATTTTACGGTTTAATGTCGATTCTTCAGCTAATAATCGTCACTTCAATTCACATGAATATCAGGTGCAACATTCAATAATACGGAAAGCTGTTCATAATACAGGCAAAATCATTGTTTCAATCGTTAACATATATTGCTACCAATTTTATTGAAGAATAGGGAAGTTTTCCATTTTATAATTAGCACAGAATCACGTAGCGATACGAAGTGATTAAATAACTCAGATTTGATGTTACCTATATTACACATGCTATTAGCCAGTCGAAATCGCGTCGTTTTATCAATAATTATAAAGATAGTATGTTTTAGGACGCATTAAATTCTCATCCAAAACTCCTCCATTAATTCATTCAATTCTCATCCGAACTTTGCACTTGGCAATTTATATTTTGATGACAATAAAAAGTCAAGACAAGAACCAAACATTAGAATTCTCAACGGAGAATTAATATTATAAGGATATAAAAGTAGTTGTTTGGTTTTTTATAACCTTCGTTATACGAATAATATAGTCAAATTTTATTAAAACCTCAGCAGCTGAAAAATGTGTCCAGTAAACAATTAAAGAAACTATTAGGTTTAACTAAAGAAGGTTTAGGTGCTATTATCCATGTAAATCGATTAACCGGCTAAAATTGATCGATCGCGAACACTCTGGATAATTTACGTTTTTTTTTTATCAATGATAAATACAAAATTAATGTTTTGGATGCGCTGTTAATTAAAAAAAAACATCTAATGGAAGGCCCGAGTAAATATTAATATGAAATAACTTTATTTATCAACAAAGCAGACCATTTAATGTAGGTGTGTTCCTATGATTTTGAATATTTCTGCTACATAAATCTAAAATCATAGGAATAGGATTTTTTGTATGAAGATGTTTGATATGAATGATGTACGTATAAAATAGACACATGGCATTTATTTTGTCATCTCATCTCATCTTAACAAAACATGATTACACATATCATACATTTTTGTTATAACTTGCTTATGCATCACATGTCACATGCTTTGAAGTAGACAGTAGTAAAACTAACAAGATATGTACGTAATTGCCGTTTTAGGCTATATAACTAACAGCTGTTATGATGGCCTAATACTATAAAACATGATTAGTATGTTACAAATCAATTTCAATTCGCATCTTGGCTTTATTTTCTTTCGACGTGTTAGTTGTGAGGTCATGAGGTAATCGTCATTAATGCCGATTGCAAGAGTTGTGTTTTTCATTCTTCATTCATTATTTTTGTTAAGTAAGGTTCTGCTATCTTACATGAAATGAAAACGACTTTCATTGCTTATGAAAAACACTGAATCCAATCATGAACATAAAGACAATGATCATTATAATATCGTAACTGTTGTTCGTTGTTACATTGAATGCTGGTCATTTGAAGCCTTACATAATATTCTTTTAAAAAGTGGACGGAAAAAAAATTCTATGCTCGAGATTGATATGATTAAGTTTACACCAACTGCATAATAGATATCTTGTAAATGTTTGTCAACTCATTTCCTTCACAATCCACCACCACCACCACCATAGCAAATTATTGTCCTATCTAGCATCCAGGTTAAATCTGCATTTCCTGGCGCTTTTGTAACATAAAGCTCAATACGATATGCATTGTACATAACTCTAAACTGAGACGGGTAGGGGCTTTTTCGATACTTCATCAATAGAAAGTGCAGAAGACAGCTCACCAGTAAAAGTGCAATCTAATGATTTTGTTGTAGAATTATCCATGCGAGTTACAAAACATCCTTCTTTATAAGATATTTTGGAAAGGCTCGAAACACCCTCGTTAGGTAAGTTACTGATATGAGATATTTCCTCGTAGTTGGGATTTGATATAGAAAGGTGACCATATCTACCTCCATCGCCGTCCTTCAGACTACGGTATGTTCCACGGCGTGACCTGTGCCTTTTAGGAGCTGAATAGAGCTTCAAAACTTTACAGTTGCAAGACACTAACAATGCTATCACGAGACCCTGTAAGTACAATAAAATGTGTAAGGATTAAAGTGTTTTTGTTTCTTTAATATTCAATCATCTACTCTTCTTCTTCGTCTATATACCAATTTTATTAATGGCTAACGTTGCCATGGCTTCTTGGACCGTTTTGCTTGAAAAGTCCCTGTGATAGTATTGCATGCAAATAATGGTAGAATAATTTGCATCCTGATCGTTCTACAAGCGGAGGATTGACTATCTTGCTGAGGGTTAAAATAAAACACAGAGGTCAGCACAGAATGGCTTGCTGCACCAATACCAATCTCGATGGAATAGTACAAACTTTGTAATCTTGTTTGAAACTGTAATCGGATAATTAACCAGACTGACGACGCAGCTGAAAACAGCGCATTTTTATATAAATGGTCCCGTTTCTGCAAAAGAAACATAAAATGTTACGGCAATTTGACCCGAGCTTTGACAAAGTGGTCAGACTACGGGGCCCCGTGAGGACCTAAAGGATAGCATTGATGATGGTATAAGTGAACATGAGTGACTTGGGATGAATGAAACAGTACCACCATCACCACTTCCTCTTTCATCGTTGTCAAAGAGCCATGTTACCAACAAGGACCCACGATGGCGCTCCATAGCTAGAAAGGAAGAGACCCACCGCCCCTAACAGATTTCCTTTTTTAAACATTTTGCGAACAAAAGCCCTACCCCTTCTCTAAACTCCCGGATAACCCTCAAAATATATTCTGCTTATTGCTGCCACTGGGAATCAGTAATGATATTTAATAACTGGAAACAGAACAAGTTTTGTAAAATGTTATCTATGAGGGTCTATAAAATCTTTTGCGATGCGTAAAATGCTTCTAACAGACGAAACGCTCTAGAAAATCGGAGCTCAAAATGCTCATGAAAAGTTAGCCTACAATCTAACTGCACACCTAAAGCACGAACTACGACCGTTCGCGGAACTAAGCAGCCAGTTAGTTAATTTGTAATCAAATAAAATATGTGTCCTTTTGCTAGAAAACGCTATCACGGATCATTTACTCACCTGTATTCCTTGTGCAATGCTATAAACTGACCAAAGCTCCATTAAATTTGCGATGGAAGCAATAGCACCAAGTCCTACTACAGTTGATAAGACGACCAAGATCTAAAGCATGGGTACAAAAACAACAATATAAATATATACACCGATAAATACCAAAGGGACCAAATGGCTTTACGGGTTATTATTGAACTATTTAAATGATTTTACTTGCCTTAAAGAACAATCCAATTTGAAGACCACGTTTTTTAACTAATTTAATTTTTGTTCTGGAATCAATATGTAATGCTGCAGCAATTTTGATGGCTCCTTCTCCTTGAAAGGCAAGATAAAATCCGGAAAACAGTAGAACAATGGCTGGGATTAAAAATCCCCAAATATACGCCGAACCTTCCATTAACCTGTATGATTAGTGAAAAAAAGATGAAATGCATTAAAAGCACAACCTACAAGTAACGCGTCATTTGATTATAGATCGATACTATTTCCCGAAATTTACTTACCAGCAGTGGTTTTCTCCATTTAATTCTTGCACTATTTGTGCAAACAGTTGTATGTGTGTATAGCCATTTACTTTGGTGTCTCTTTCCTTACATTTGAAGGCAGTTGCAACTCCAAGCATTATCAGAGGATATCCCCAAGATATGAGACTGAAATTAATAAAAGATAATGAACAAAACCTTCAATTGTGCATTGAAGCTCACTAGTACAGGTTAAATGATTCATGTTTTGATACACACCTATAATTAACCAACGTTTTGCCCATAGTTGATTCACGACTGGGGCAAAGATTGGCATTTGAGCGAAATAATACTAGAGCATGATGACAGCAGCAACATATCCAACAGAGTGATGCCAGCTTCATGAAAAGCAATGCCAATGATAACGACAAACATAGGTCCGAATCCTATAGAAGGAAAACATAATTAGAATGGATTTTAGTGGAAATTCGGTTGGCAGTGTTCCACTTATTTCAAATACTAAAATACTCAGTCTTAAAAGGCGAATGAACAAAGTTTTGCAAATCCTTCTTTGAAATACTACATGTAGTATCTTACAAGGCTTGCTGCTTCATATTGCTATTGTAGATGCCATCGATGCAAGAAAAGGTGTGCAATCATGTAAGAATTACAAATGCAAGTGTAATATCTTGTTCTTACATGATTGGTTACTTAATCTTACATTTTTAATTAAATTCAAATGACGGTCATGACGGCCTTTTACAGGCTTACTACATTTTATTTTATTTTATTTTATTTTTTAAGGCCTAGGCATAGCCTTTACAGTGACCAGCATATCTATGCATTAGACCACTGGGCTGCCCCAAAATGTAAAACAGCATAAACATTAATTGGAAATTGTTTGAAGAAATGCTGCTATCAAGAAGTCCATCTGTATTATATTGTTCCTGAAAATAATCATACCTGTACACCTCCAACACCAATAACAAAGAGTAACTGACTCATGAATAATGAAGCTAGAAGACTTAAAAGAGCTGTCCCTGCCAAAGATTTTAAATCTGAAAATAAACTGGAATTGGAAAATAGTCCTTCTGTGTTAGATGAGGAAAACCAGGATTATGGTGTATAGGATCTAGCGTACTAATCGTTATGCATACATCGAAAGAAGGAAAACACAATTTTAGACCCATAGCAGAATATGTCATTAGGCATAGTTAACACAAAGAATTTAATAAATTTAAATTCTTACCTGTATGTAATAAATGCAAATGCTAGTCCAACTAAACTAACAGAGCTACCAAGGACTACTCCTAACGCAATTAAACCACCTTGTGAGCCCCATGCAGTGCTTAGAGATCCGTATGATATGTTCGCTGAAGGTGGAAATCCGTGAATATGTCCCGTGTAGAGTGTTTCCATTACTATTTATAGGACAAACAATCAAAAATGTTATGAGTGTTGATTAGATGAGAGGAATTGAAACACCATAATTTAGAATAATCAGAACTTAGGTGCTTGCGACCCATTCCATTAATTATTTACGTTCTTGAGCAAGAACGCGACACGTTGGTTCGTAGCGATCAGCGAGGCGGTTTTTGAATGAAATATTACAAATTGAAAACTTATTTTCGTTGTTTTCAATGATTTTAAATATACTTGTATTGTTTAGTATTAATTTTAATTAGTCTATCCTGATAATCTTGGCACAATTTCAATAACGGCTTCATTAGCGATGGCAAATGTTTCAATATGGTGTTTAATTATGTGTGTTATTGATTGATACATGATAAGTGCACTGTATTCATATTATTAGACCGTAATTGGAATCAAAATATATTGCTATTACGTCACATTAAAACGTCGTCAGTTTTCGACATGATACGATGATACGATACAAAATAAAATCTATTACCCAATATAAAACAAGTTGAAAAAAAAAAAACTAAAAAAAATATACATTTACGCTGTTATAACAATTAATATTACCTATTATTGATTTTTTTGCAATCTTTATATCCAATAGCACTCTATTCCGCTTGCACAATGATTACATATGTACAGCAACGATACACATTTGAAGAATGGGCGCAAATCGATACTGCACTGCAGAAATGAATTCACTTATTTTATTTTATCAGTAATTGGGAAATTGCATAC